>SNQJ01S0010194.1:4269-77111 GCA_010110895.2 Picea sitchensis
AGTAGATGCATCTAATCAAGTGAAGGATGCACAGTTATTGTTTCAGCTATTAGATGAGGTGGTTGTGCAAATATAACTGTTGAGGTGTTTCTGGAGATACACACCTTCTATTTTTTCTTAGAGATAGTGCATCTCGGTTGAGATGCTACATGTTGATCCAGTGGTTCATGAGTGGCAAATCTCGATGCAATTTTTTCCACTCATGGTTATACTTGATGCTTAGATGGATAGTGATGACATACTCCTCAATGCTATGACATGATCTTGATTGATCATCCATCTATTAGCTATCTTCACACACTTTGGATCAACTTTGGATCATCACATGATCGACTTTCAGGGGTGACTTATAGGTATGCTAATGTGCTAGAGATACACACCTTCTAGTTTTGCTTAGAGATAGTGCATCTTGGTTGAGATGCTACATGTTGATTCAGAGGTTCATGTGAGTGGCATATTTTTCCACTCATGGTTATACTTGATGCTTAGATGGATAGTGATGACATTCTCCTTAATGCTATGATATGATGTTGGTTGATCATCCATCTATTGGCTATCTTCACACTTTGGATCAACTTGCATGATGATGCTAGTTCGTTGCTTTATGGTATTGTTCCTTGCATGTTTGTGTAGATTGATGGGATATGGCTCTTCTAGAGGAGCGCCCTAGCATGTGAGATGTCTATTATATTCTTATGGTGATGNTCCATGAGGGACTAATGTTGATAAATTCCATGCCATTTTTTTTCCCTATTACTTGATAGAATCATCTTTTGATAAATTCCATGCCATTTCTTTGCCCCATTTCCAATTGCAACAACCAATCCATCTCTGCCTTTGCTGAAGCTTGAGCCAACTGATGATTTTCTCTGGGATCTTGTAGAATTTGGCAACTAGAATGGGCTGGTCAGTGTTGAAGAAACCTTATGTGCCTTTTATGAACTTGATAAAAATAATGCCTCGCCTCTTTTCAACAAAAAAAAAAAAAAAAATATCCAGGTCCGTCAATCTTCCGACTACTATAGGTCGGACTTCCGACAGGAAACACTCCTAGAAAATCATCGAAACTAAAGCACGATCATCGATCACATCGGTGGGATAGTGTCAGAATATTTATCGGTAGACTGACGGACGTCATCGGTAGATCGACGGACGTCGTCAGTAATTTTCTAGTTGTCCTTTGAAATTAAATTTTTAAATGTCGTTGGTCATCAGACGTTAGGGGAGTCAGAATACCGACGATAGTCTAACATCGGAAAAACCACGGGATATTTTTAGACACTTGTTGAGCCCTCATAAGCAGTGGTTGAGCGACTTCAAACATCGAGGGTATGGCAATAGGGCATCAAAAATTCTATCCATTTATAGTAGTGGGGGCATAAGAATTCGATAGTGATAAGTTGGGACACCGCGTTGAGATAATTGGCTAAGTGTTGAAAGGGACAATGGTCGTTCGGGCTCTTGATGTGAAGATATAGATGGAGATGGGGATCTGGAAATCTATCAATCAGTCAACCCACGGGCAATCCAGGAGCCTGAGAAAGTCAGGTTCAAGTGTAAAGGGATTTTGTTTATATTTATTTAAAATGTATTCATATTAATGTATCTTAATAGATTATTTGTGGTCCAAATGTAAACCATGTTCGAATTTGAATGGTGTTTTGGACTCGCAATTTTTTCTCAAACCCACAAGCAATAGAGAAAAAAATATATGACTTACATTTTGTATATCGAAGAATATTCTGAAATATAGGAAGCTGCAATATATGCACAATATAGAACAGGAACATGTACAGGGAAATGAGTTAGTTTTAAGAAGAAATAAAAATTTCAAATAACAACACCAAGTTCATTGAAGATCACCATAGAACAACCTCAAATATTTATATTCAAGTAAATTGGGTCACAAAATACATTTGAGAATATTTCCCAAAAATAGTTGTCTTTGAATTTGTAAAACAATATATAGTTTAGTACATATTATGTGAAATAAAAATGTGTTTTCTAGAATGACTGGGATTGGGACTATCGCAGACTACAAAGCAAGTATGTACAAGAATGAAGTTTGTAGAAAGAAGAAAGTCGACGATGGAAAACAACAAGACCTAACAAGAAGAAAGAGAAAATTGTCAGTCCTCGATTAAAGCTTTGTTAAAGTGGATGAAGACAGAAGAATGTGATCAGTATCAACTTACTATGATGGTGTCCCATGCCTTGTCATTTTCTCGTTGATGTCATTTTATGGCTTTCCTTGGCTTTTACCTTCATTGGTAATCTGGTCAACAACCTTTTTGAACCATTCTTCGATGTAGCTCCTCATGGGTGCCACGATGATTTCATGCCAGATTTTTATATTGAAGAATTCACTTTCCAAGTCCCTTAGATCAATAGAGAGGTTGTGCAATACTTCTTGAATATATTGGTTTTTAATCGCATAACCGACTAGCCAGCTTTTCACGTCTTCTTCACCATATTCAAGAATGTCATAGAAATTTTCAAATAACAGTTTTTTATAGATATGAACTTGACCATCAAATGCTTTCTTGGTTAAAAAAAACGAGTTGAATATCAATTTTGGATCCTGGACTTCATGGGTGCTAGTAGCTAGATCTATCTCAGATAGATTCTTGAATAGTTTGTCTCTTCTAGATATGGCCTGGCTACATGCTTGAACAATACCATTCAAGTTCTTTACCTTTTCTTTCTAGCATGTGTTTAGCTGGTATATTCAATCCAGGGAAGGGAGATCCTCCTATATTCTTCTGAATTTTGTCATACCAGTAGTAACTTTAAAACCAAATGGTAAAACTGCATCGAAGTAGAAACCTTTCTCATTCTTGAGATCTATTTACAGATACTCATGAAAAGCATGCACTCTTGTTCCAAAAGAGACCGTATTCTTTGACATATCCCAAGATTTTGTTATTAATTTCATTCTTATGTTTATATTCTTTTCCACATAGCCTCAGAACTATGTGAGAAGGATTTTTTATCCTTTTAACTTTGTCGCAGGTGCGGTGGGCCTGACCATTTCCAAAGGAATAGAAAACAGTGGAAGATGCATTAGAGTTGCCTCCAATTCTTTGATTCTCTCCTGTAACATGACGTTTTACATTTCAAGGTTGTTAATAGAGTTGTCTAGAGCGTCTCCATTTTCTCGGTGTATCTGGGAGATCTAGGAAGGGCACGTGTTGCATAGGTTGATCTCTGAACAAGATTTCCCTTTCTTATTATTTACATGTCTCTTTTAAATAATCAATTTTTTGGATTCGTTGTCAAAAACAACACTCTGAAATGCAAAAGACTCTTCTTCGTCCAATGTATCTATGCCAATTATTTCCATCCCAAGATTGTGTAGAGAAGTGCTCTCTAGTTGGTCATCGTCGGGGAACATTTTGTCAATGTCAATTTCTAGTTCCATATCTTCAAGGGAGAGATCGTGGATATCAATTTATCCCCTCAGTCCCTCTTGTTCATTGACTATTGTTTTCCCTTTTTTGCTCGCGGGAAGTTTGTGACAACTTTCAATTTTTTCGAAGGGAGGATTCTTATCTCCTCCTCGGCCTTAAGAACTATGTGTGACTTTGTTACTTGGGTAGGTCGTTGGAGTACTTCTCCAATATGTTGTGGTCTTGGGTGTGGCAGTCGAGGATTGGGAACTTTTTTCACCCGTGCCTTTTCGTTTCGGCTTGTGTGAATCATTGGTACTGGCACCGAGTTCATTCAGGATAGTGTCAACGAAAGAAGTGTCGAAGTGGTTCCTGACCATGAAATACCTGACTTTCCAAGGTAGAGAGATGAATTGACTTTTTCTTTTTTCAAGGGAAAAATGAAACCAGTAGATGTAATTCCTTGGTATTCCAGTAAAAAACATTGTACCAGATATGTGGCATGGAAGGAAGCAAGGATTTTGTTTAGACCCAAAAATCCTTATAAGATTATAGTTCTCCACTTCTTCTAGTGTGTCCTTCCTATCCAGGAAGATTGTTAGCTAGCCAGAAAACCGAGGAAAATACTTTCCAAATATCAATGTTTTAAAAAATGAAACAAAATCATTAAAGACTTTATAAAAATGTTGGCAAGCATTGTGTCTCCATAATATCTAGTAAGAGAATGTTACTGGATCAAATTCATAGTTCATATTCTTACACATAGATAGTCCAAGGAATGGATAGCAATTCGCCACAGTGAAAATTAAATAAGATGACATAAAGAATTTATGTTGCCTTTTGTATTGCAATAATTGGGAAGAGATTTCAATGGAAATCAACTTGCCGCAATGGAAGATGGCTTGTTCATTGACCGTAAAATATAAAATATATAGAATCATCCAAGAGATGTTGGCTTCACTTTCTTGTCTCGTTATCCTCGTGAAAATCCATGAAATTTGTCAGAAAAAAAATTTAAATGCACTAACCTGTAATATGGCCATGTCCCAGGGAGTGGTCGTTGGGTTCTGTAAGAACTTTGGCAAGAGGTACAATTCATTACCATGCTTCTTTAAGAATTTTCTGCAATTCTCGCCCTTGAAAGTAGGCGTTGGGTCGGGAAGTGTGAACATATTTCGAAATAATTGAGGTGATAGGGAGACTTGGGAATGGTTGCCCATCTGTATAATCTGTTGGTTCAGAATATAGTTCTCAGCACAGCACGTGACCAACTCCTTAAAGTAAAAAAATTTAGGGACACAATCTGCCACTATAATTCCATATGTCGAGATAACTTTCTTCTGGGAAGAAGGGGACGAGTAGTATTCATAAGCTATGGACCACTAAAAACTCTGGTCTTTGCGCCTGAAAATATTCAGGGTATCTCCAAAAAATTGTTGTTGAGATGCAGCCATAAGGTGATGAGAATGTTCCTTTTCTCCTCATAGTATTTAAAATGGACACTGCAACATCATAATATAATCTCCGGTAAATCTTGGTTCAATGTGTTTTAATGGGATATGTCCTCGACCTTTTCACCTTTTAATTCCAATCTTTTCGATGTGCCTGGTGAGTTGTGACTAATAAAGGCATAATTAATGTGCATTGGAAAGCACACAAAGTTGGTGGGGATGGAGGGCAGCAAAAACTGCTTCGGAAATTTTGTGTACCTAGAAGCCCGGGAACTCGTGAATCTGTGAGAACAGGAGCTGAACAATCCACTAAGTATGGAAAGGCAGGGTACAATTCCTTCAAAAAGTTAAAGTAAATAACAATTTTTCGATCTGAAGATCCACACCAAAAAAATAAAAATAAAAATAAAATATCAGATGCCATAATATTGACCTCTACCAATTTGATAATAGGGAGGTTTAGTTTATGGATCCAAATATGGCTTACTTTGAGCGTCTAGGTTGCATGTGGGGTGCCTGTGATAAAAGCTAATGTTTTGATGAAGATTTGTTTATAATGCTAGATGTGGCAGTAATTGTGTGATAGTATTTAGAATGAACACTGGAGGATGGTAATATAATCTCCCATAAATCTTTGTTTAATGCATTTTAATGGAAGATGGTGTCCATCTTTGTGCTCATTAATGCCATTTTTTTTCAAAACTAATAAAAGTGTAATCAATTTGCATTGGGAAAGTGTGCGTAATCAGCTATTTAATATACCTGGATCTCGACAAAATCAAGTTCAAGTTAGAAGATAATTTGTTTATATTTACTTAAACAATTTTCATATTATTTTATTTTATTAGTATTCTTTGTGGCCCAAATGAAAACTATGTTCAAATTGGAAGGGTGGAGCAACATTTTCATTTGCAAGCATACTCTCAAATATGTGAACCTGTAATACATGCACAATACTAAAGAGGGGCATCGTGTCAACACCTTTGTAGATGACAGTGGACCAACACAATATTGCATTCTTGCTATGATGATGCCCGAAAAAAACTAAAATAACCAACATTTTTTTTGTGAATTCAAGATTGACAGAAAGAAACTAATTAATGGGAGATGTCCTTGAGATTTCAACTTATTAATGTCAATATTTTCAAACATTTGTGGTGATATGTCACTAGTAAAATCATAATTAATGTGCATTGGGAAGGGGCAAAGGTGGTGGAGATGGAGGGTAGTGAAAAATGCTTTGGTACTTTTTTGAACCTGGGAATCCATGGTTGAATTGTAGATCACCCAAGTTTTGGATGCAATATGTATACTTCGAATACGGGGCATGAGAGTTCTATAATGCCTACCTAGGAACCCACGGCCATAAAATTGGCTAATTAAGAAAATGAAAGCGGTCAGTCAGACTCATGATGTCAAGATATAGATGGATATAGAATTTGTGAGTTCACTACCTGGGAACCTACTAGCATAGAAATGTGACTAAGTATAGAGGAGGAAAAAAAGAAAGGGAGTGAAGAACATTATGCTTGACATAAGAACAATTTGTCTGATAATTGTCAAGCGATAGAAACACATCGACTATGGGGCATGAGATTTCCATAGGGCCTAGCTGGGAACCGACGGGCATAAAATTGGCTAAGTATGGAAACGAACAACAGTCGGTCAGACTCGTGATGTGAATATATAGATGGATATAGAATTTCTGAGTCCGCAACCCCAGGAACCCATGAGCATATACATGTGACTATGTATAGAAGAAGAAATGGATAATAGAGGGGAAGAAGAAAATGGAAAAAGCGGCAAGTATAGAAGAGAAAAAAAAGGGGAGTAAAGAACTTTATGCGTCACAAAAAAACACTTGGTCTTAAGTATGGAAACGTGGGGCGGTCAAATGGAGTTATCGTAGGTAGAGTGAGGCTTGTGAGTTCGAGGAGTATGGGGTCAAATTGTATATAACCGGAGTTTTGGGTGCAAGATGTATATCCGAACATGGGGCATGGGAGTTCGATAATGCCTTTGGGGGAACCCGCGGCCATAAAATTGGCTAAGTGTGGAAACAAACTGCGGTCGGTCGAATGCATGATGTGAAGATATAGACATATGTAGAATTTCTCACTCTGCCACCCTGGGAACCCGTGAGCATAAATATGCGACTAATAATAGAACCAGAAATGGATAATACAGGGAAAGAATAAAAGGGAAGAATGGGTAAGTATAGAATAGGAAAAATAAAGGGAGAAAAGAAATGTATTTGTCCCTCAAGAACACTTATTCTGATAATTATCAAGCTATAGAAACACATCAACTATGGGAAAAATATTTTCAGCCATGGAATATAAATGGAGCTCAACAGACCCTGGTTCAAGATAAAAGAGATGTTGTTTATATCTATCTCAACTAGTAATAGACAAAATATATGAATTGGCACATTTATATGCAAGCATTCAGATAGATTCATCGTAGGTAGAGTGAGGCTTGGGGTTCGAGTCCGGGGTCAAATTGTAGATCATCAAAGTTTCGGGTGCAAGATGTATATTGCGAACACGGGGCATGAGAGTTCGATGGCGCCTATGCAGGAGCCTGCGGCCATAAAATTCGTCAAGTATGAAAACGAACGGCGGTCGGTTGGACTCGTGATGTAAAGTTATAGAGGGATATGGAATTTGTCACTCTGCCATATCGGGAACCCGCGAGCATAGACATGGGACTAAGTATGGAACTAGAAACAAATAATAGATGGGATGAAAAAAAGTGAGAACGGATAAGTATAGAAGAGGAAAAAGAAAGGGAGCAAAGAATTGTATGCATCACAGAAAAACACTTAGTGTGATAATTATCAAGCGATAGAA
Organism: Picea sitchensis; assembly: GCA_010110895.2. Lineage (NCBI taxonomy): Eukaryota > Viridiplantae > Streptophyta > Pinopsida > Pinales > Pinaceae > Picea > Picea sitchensis. Next base: position 11,962 of record SNQJ01S0010194.1, read on the forward strand.
ACACATCAACTATGGGAAAACATTCTCATCCATGGAATATAGCTAGACAAATTGGACAACATATGCAGATCATAGTTTTTTGTAACCATACATCTTAGTCTCAGGCATACTCATTGTATTTGTTGCGGCACATTGTACTCCAGTTTTTTCAGATGTGGCACATAAGGCTCCATCCTTGTGCTCAATTACTGTGTTCTTGTTTCAATGTATAAATATAGAGAATACAATGGACATGAAAGAAAGTTGCTACGCAGGAACACGTGAAAAAATAGATGGAGTACAAATTTATTTATTTCAAGATAGCAACACAGAAAATAGAATTGACATGAAGACAAGTTAATTGTAACATCCCGCTCTTGCACGCACTGAGTGAAATTATTCTTTGAGGACACTTGCTTGCAAGAGATCCAGATTATTATACCTTTGACTGTTGATTATTATTATGAGGCATTATAGATGTGATTATATGTTATTTTTCTATATTGACTTAGACAGATGCTATTGACTCGGTTCTCCTGAGTGTGCAAGATTTGGACCTCAAGGATGTTGAGGAATCCATGAAACCCTTGGACTCTGGATCGATTCATAGAGTGGACTATTGGGGTTTGATTGTTGTATATATAAGAAATTTGTGCATCTAATTAGATGATATGATTATGGATATTATTTCTGACATGATTTGTTGATGATGTAGGCTGATGATAGCTTGTTGACCAGACTCACATGTGGAGTAGAGGGGTCATGCACGATAACCAGAGACATTGAGGGAGAGGTGTGAACAACAACCCTGTCACAGCCTACTAGCACTCTCGTCATGGCTTGAACTGTAGGTTAACGACTACCTAGTTCGAGAAGACCCACCATGTCATGAGGGAAGACTGCAACAGTTGTTCACGATGATTCTAAAGGGTGTGCAATAAGGCAGGGGCCTTATTCCTTAGAGGCCCTTAGTCTCCCACAAGATCACATGGCGAAGTATTGACTCCAAGGGTTTTTTATGTCTACCAAGTCAGTCAAGAAGCGAGTGGCACCCTTGGAGCACGTAGTGTGTCCTGAAGGGCATGCCGTGCAAGAAAAATGGAAAGAGGTGAGTGGCACCCTTGGAGCACGTAGTGCGTTTTGAAGGGCACATCGCGCAAGGTAAACAAAATGAGACGAGTGGCACCCTTGGACCACATAATGCATCCTGAAGGGCACATCGTGTTGTTAAATAATAAATGAATAAACCTATATGGCCTTAGAATGAATAACATGATAAGAAATATTTAAAAACAATTTCCCTAATAAAATGTCGGCCAACCTCGAAAATTAAAATCTAGGTAAGTGATACTTGTGATAAAAAATATTTATTTAAATAAAAATAAATAAACAATAAAAGTAATCATCATTAATCGTGTGAAGAGAAGGGGGGTAAGCGATTCAATTAATTTATATAAAAAAAATATTTTGGAGGATAAAATTTAAAAAGGGGGCAAAAGGGGAAATAATTGTTTTGTTACATATGCTAATTAAAAATTTATTAATAAAAAAGAAAAAGGGGAAAAAGGTAATTTTCTACACTTGCCAATTTGAGTTTTAAATGAAAAGGGAAAGAGGGAAATTTAAAAGAATTAGGAAACTAGGAAAAAGTGGGAAACATAAAGAGAAAAGGGAAACATAGGGTAAAAAGTAGAAAGACTAACTTAGTAAGGTATTTTGCATTTAATAATTTTCTAAATTGAACTCAACTAATGAATTAGTAAGGGGGTAAGTCATTAAAATGTGTAAGGGAATATGGGGACACCTAGGAGCGATTCTAGGAATGCTTTTAGGTGGGTGAGGGAAATAGGAATAATTAATTAATTAATGAAATTAATTTATGGTGCAATGAAGGGGATGGGTGACACATGTACGGGGAGGATTTTTATGAATTAAATTATTCAACAATAAATTAAATGGGATTTTGGGAAAGTAGACTTAGAAACTCTATATAAAGGAGGGAGGAGGAGGAGGATGGATCTCTTCTATTATGCATAACGTTACACTGCAGAATTTCAGACTTTACTGACTTAGCCTGTGGGAGTTGGGATACCCAGCTCAGTGAGGAGTGGTAGTTCGGCCTTGCGAGGTGAGTTGGGAGCTAGTTGTTCTCTATTTTAGTATGTGTGGCCCCTTTACAGCTCGGGGGGCTAAGGGGGAAGAAGAGTACCCCTAGCGTTGGTTGGGAGGTACTGGTGAAGTCTCATCGGTCGACAAGAGGGAGCTGCACGGAGTGCGCGGGACAATGACTCAGAGCGGACAACTTGTGCTACGGTACGCTTACTTGATTCTGCATGGTAGATTGTTATTATACCTTACGCTTTCAATTATGTATTTTTAATTGAGTAAAGAAAATGTTTGACTTAGCATTTCAACCAAGAACTAAAATTCCCCATACCCTTAAGCTCGTTGCTTGACTTGTTCCCCTTGGCATTCGGTCCTTGCATGTTGTGACTGACCTTTAGTTTTGTTGATTTTTGTGAAGAGTGTTTTTTTCGTCCTCTTCCCTAGTTCGTCAATCCACGCCTGAGCAATCGACCAGGAGCCGAATCGATGGTCGTCACTTCGGTGAACAGTGACCTATAGATTCTAATGCCCTACTTTTTTGTGCGTAGATGATGAGTGAAGGATGTGTTCGCCTAGCTGTATACCTTTGTTGGTTGTTCATGTTCGAGTGATTGTCTTGCGCCTTGCTGCGATTGATTACCTCTGTGATTGTTATACCCTTCCCATCATGAATCGCTTATGATCCTCTACATTGATCTATGTGTTTTGAATACCCTCCTGGCAATGATTTAAGTCTTCTTTTTTAATGCTTTTCTGGTGAATTTATTGTGTGTGTTTTTTTTTACATCGGATCCGTCATTTACTCTGCAAATTTTACCTTACCTTTACATCTTTGGCCTNGTGAGGGAAATAGGGGTAATTAATTAATTAATGAAATTAATTTATGGAGGAATGAAGGGGATGGGTGACACTTGTACGGGGAGGATTTTTATGGATTAAATTATTAAACTTTAAATTAAATGGGATTTTGGGAAAGTAAGGGATTTCGAAACTCTATATAATGGAGGGACAAGAAGGATGATGGACCTCTTTTGTTTTGCGTAACGTTACGCTGCAGAAATCTATACTTGACTGACTTAGCTTGTGGGAGTTGAGATACCCAGCTCGGTGAGGAGTGGTAGCTCGGCCTTGCGAGGCGAGCTGGGAGCTAGTTGATTCTTTGGTTAGTGTGCGTGGCCCCTTTGCAGCTCGGGGGGCTAAGGGGGAAGAAGAGTACCCCTAGCGTTGGCTGGGAGGTACTGGTGAAGTCTCATCGGTCGGCAAGTGGGAGTGGCACGAAGCGCGCGGGACATCAACTCAGAGCAAACGATTGGGCAACAATACGCTTCCTTTATTTTTGCATGGTAGATTGTTAGTATGATTGTGCTTTTAGTTCTGCATGTTTAATTGGGTAAGGAAAATGATCGTCTTAGCATTCTAGTTGATGACTGAAATTTTCCCCTTAGCCTTTAGCTCAATGTTGATTTCCCATGGCCTTCGATCCCTGCATGTCTTGACCGTTCTGTGGTTGATTGATCGTAGTAATTGCGGTTTATTTTTGCCTTTGTCCCTAGCTCATCAGTCCACGCCTGAGCAGTCGGCCAGGAGCCTGATTTATGGTTGTCGCTTCGGCGTTAATAGACCTATGGATCTCAATGCCCTGCTTTTCTGTGCGTGGATGACGAGCGAAGAATGTTCCTGCCAGTCGTCTAACCTTGTTGTTTGTTCCGGGATTGAGTGAGTCTTTTTCCTTGCTGCGTTGATTACCTCTGAGGTGGTTTTCTTCCCGCAGCGAACCGCTTTGATCCACTGCGTTGATCCCTGCGTTTAATACCCTTTCTGGCTTTTAGTTAAGGCTGATTTTTTAATGTTTCTCCCGACGGTTTTTGTGTGATTTTCCTTACTTCTGTTCTACCATTACTCTACGAATTCACTCTGCGTTCCTGTGATTCAATGGCTTTTACCTTCTGCATTTTCCTTGTGTTAAACCTCCGCTCTTCTTGACTGTTGACAACTTTCACCCATGCGATTTAACCCACTGCTATTAACTACCCACAAATTTACTGCACATTCGATTTTAATGTTAGAGAAGATTTGTACATTAAGAATCGGTTGTTAGTATTCAGTTACGTTGGATTATGGCCTGCAAATCTCTACTTCTGGCAAGTAATTTCCCTTTTGCATTGTAAACTATTGAAGGCGTTTTTGGGCCTGCAAATTCTTCACTGTAGAGCCAGCGAATTTTCCTTTTTTTGGGGGAGGCAACAATCATTGCCTATCTCCTGGCAATTTGCCACTTGATTAAGGTCGCCATCCGAAGCTTGTTAACCTCTGCAAATCGCCATTAATCCCAACAAGTGACCTTGCCTTCTTCGTTGTGAAACACTGCGATCATTCTTCCCATGAATTACCTCACTCCGTTTTTATTACCTCTGCGATTTGACTGAGTAAACCAACGTTTTTAGCTTATATCGGTGTGTTTTTATCACTGATTTTATAGTGTTTATATCACTGAGTTTAAATCGATTTTATCACTGGATTCAGCACCTTTATCACTGAGTTTACAGCCTGTTTAACCACGAAATTTCATAGTGTTTTTATCACTGTTTGTACAGCGTTTTTCCCCAGTAAATTGCAACGAATATCATCTTACAGCAAAATCATTGCTCCAGTATTTACTACAAAGTTATCTCATTTCAGTGAATATTTTAGCTCCTGTTAATTACCACGAATTTGCCATTAATGATGACTGCGTTTTGTTGTTGAGTGTACCACGTCTTCATTAATTGGCAATGCGATTACAGCTACTGGCAGTTACGATTTTAAATACTGGCAATGCGAGTTTTTATTTCTTTTGACAGCGCTCTTATTTTTCCCTTAAGTTAAAACGTTACCAAAACGTTTTTTTTAAATTGTTGACTGGCCTGTCTGCGTACTCCTTATAGAGAATAAGTTTCTATTTCCTGATTTCCTGTGACAGCAAATTCGAGCTGCGTGCATCACTGTTGACCGAGATCCTCCTTTGTCTGACGGTGAGGCTGTGCCTTGAGACACCGCGAAATTTTCTTTGGTTTGACTTTGCATGCGTTTTATCTTTGTTACCTGGCGATTTTGCCAGTTGTTAAAACCTGCGATTTGCTTGAGACTTGGCGTGTTACCCTCCCTAGGAATGTGTTTCCGTTAATGAGGGCTTGCGTGGAATGCGTTTCTTATCTATTAGCATCACTTGACACCGAAATTATATTATTGACTGATGTGACTTTACCTCTGTCTGCGTTATAACATCTTTGCCAGTCAATTTTTATTGATGACAGCCTCGGCCCTTAGTTTTCGTTTTTTTTTTTAAAACAGAGTTGTCCAAACAAGAGGTATTTATCGTTTACAGCTTCAGTATTGACTAAATTTTAGACTTGCTTAATTGATTGCCTTTAGTGCTAAACTAGACTGGTACATTGATAACCAATTTATAATTTGGACTGACTCCATTGATTTGCAATTCATGTTAAATTGATGGTACATTAAAGACTAATTGTAAATTAGTATCCTTAGAAAATGTGATAATTGCAGCATGTACCTTGATATTGATAAAGTTGTTTATGACGTTAACTGCTAATTTAGATGGTAATTGTAGTTTATGGTTTTAGTATGGATTACATTAGGTTTGTCAATTAGATGGTAATTATGGACAATGGTAATTGGACATGCTAAATTGGTGGTATTTAATGTCAATTTGATTGTAAAATAATGACTAATTTATACTCTAGACAAGCTAGTTAGATTTTAATTAATGTTAATTAGATGGTAATTTGACGAGTTCGACTTGATGAACGAATGGGGTGTTGGCGAAGTCACATTGTTATCACTCCAAGAAACTCTTTGAGGTTGTAGATCAAAGATGCTTGGTAACTTAAAGTAAAACTATTTTTGTGTTTATGTATGTGTGGATCAATGGGATAACTCAACCTAATGGATTGATATCGGGATAAATAACAGTATATAATCAAATGAGATAGTGCTTTCAAAGATTAATGACCAAACACAAGCTTAACTGTGGGCGAAGAAAACAATGTTTATAAACTAGATACACAATGATGGGTTTAATAAACAATGTAGATAACTATTAATCAAGCTATGAACTGACTAATGAGATGACAGTCATGAGCAATTAAGACAACTTGAATAAGAGTACAGAAAAAGAAAGTAATGGAAGGAAGTCTGACATCAAAAGTGAAAGAAGACTATGATTTGTATTATATCTGAAAATCTGTACAATACCATGAGGCCTTTGTATCCAAAATCGAACCCCCTGGTTCATCAACAGTTTGTGGCTTTATAGCCTCTACATCAAGATTTCAGATCCTATTTTAATGGATCTGAAATACCTAAAAATCCACATAATCAAAATGAATCTTTAGCATATATGATCTAATCTTATCATCATAAGTCGAAATTGACAGCTAAAGCATTATTTGGCAATTTGCTTATGAAAATCACAGATTCAGAAATTTGTCTTTGATGACTGGGCGATTTCTGTCAAGATCAATCATGCCATTTGGCGTTATTTCCTTACCATATGTCTTTAAAACTTAATAAGAAAGATATTCTAGCTTCTCCTGATTATTATCCATCATTTAACACCCTTCCCACGTGTTCAGGAATCCAAAAATTGCGATCTGGGCAGAAAGAAAACGTTTCTGGACTCTTCTGGGCTTTCACCGGCTCTTTTGTCCTGAATCTGCCCCTTTAGCCGGTGAAAAGGAAAACTTTCACTGGCTCACTACACTGTGAGAAAAAACAATGAGCCGGTGAAAGCGCAGATTTTTTTAATGAAAACTACCTTGGGAAAAATCAAATTTCTGAGCCGTGGAGAGTCCGTTTTACACGCTTGAATAGCCAATTGACAACTAGACATCCTAAGCTTTCCAATGGTACTTTCAGATCTACATTTAGAGCTTGGGAAGGCAGTCAAAAGTCCCCCACAAGATGAGGCATCATTTTTCAAACAAATTTCAGAATGAATTATTTGATCGCTAACACACGTAACAGTTGCGCCTTTTCCTTTGAGTAACGTCATCAGGAGTCTTATCAACCGGTTGCGTGGGGTATGGGTGTAGCCTGCTTGTCAATATTCGGCCCTAGCGCGTCGAAGTTATCCAGAGTCCTTGGTTCAGATAGGATGTGTCGCCCCAAGGTTATAGTCGCGTATATTCCCTGGGGACAACATGGTTCTCGATGAGGGGATCATTGCGTGCCCTAAGGTCTAGAGGCAAAGGATAACTTGGCCGAGGTCTGTGCCTTCCGTGTGGTTGTTGTTGGCCGATGTGAGCTGTTGTTAGCACTTAGGGTGTTACGCCTTCATGCGTTTGGTACGCGCGCCTTGAGGTTCTAGTCTTGACCGTCAAGGTCGTTGTGTCGAGAGGGGGGGATGTTGTCTCTTAGCTTGTAGGCGTGTCTTGTTTGCGTCGGGCGGGTAGTTGCTCCTCGTTGTCCTACGCTTGTCTCACCCAGTTGCCCCTGTGTCAGTGAGTGGAGTCATAGTTGCTTGTTTGCCTGGACTGCGTGCTTGCGTTCGTCGTCAGTGGTGTGGTTAATTGTTGTTGTCGTCGCCATCTTGCCCTTCAACCAAAAAAAAATTGCACTGCTGCTTCGCTTGTAGTCGTAACGAAGATGAGGATGTTACACTAAGAGGTCACACATGTGGATAGACACTTGCTATTTTTGGAGGTGTTGCATGGTCAACCCCTCAACTAAAGGAGGCACCCAACTACTTAGCTCTATTTTGGGGATATGGTTGTAACTAACTCCATATTTTATCACTGTTTGACTTGTCTATTGGAGTTAGTTAGATGAGAGCTTCACTGTATTTGTTTTCCTTGAGTATTTTATTGTAACCTCTTGGAAGAAATTGTGAATCTCAACAAACTCATTGCTACCTTTAGTAAGCAAGTTGTTGATAGGATTATTTTATGGATATTTCTCGAAGGAATAATGGATACATGAAAACAAATAATTGATTTTTGTAAAGGGAGATAGAGTTGAAACCTATATAAGGGTTTACTCTCTCCATTTATAGGGGGATTTGGTGAGTGAAAGAACTTGTGAGTAGAAAGGCTCCAAGCTTGTGGAAATAAAGTGTTATATATTTTGTCTAAGCTTTGTATAGTGTATGTACAATTTTGTTTACGTGTGGCATCTACTGTTCTAGGCACACAATTGGAAGCTTTATATTGCAGGTTTATGGATGCCAAAATCAACACAGGGCCATACAAGAGCACGGCTACTACACTGGAAAGAATCAAGGTTATAGGTTTCCTCCCTATTTTCCAATTCCTTTTGTGTTGTTTACCTTCAAGATGAAAACATTATGCATGTGATCTAATTAAATCAATGCATCTGTAGATAATCTTTGGTAGGGGCTACCCTAAGTGTTAACTTGAGTAATGGATCTTAGATAGACCCTCTCCCCCATCAAACTTGTGGATCTAGCAACTAAATTGGGGTTGTTGTTGTGCACGTCACCTTGGTTGCCTTCGACCCCCTGATATTCATCAGAACAGCCCTCTAAAGTTGCATGTGCCATGCATGACCCCATAGCCCAAGCAAATGAAGGCATTGATCTTCCCTTTCATCCATCACCCCCAAAAAAACAAAAACTCCATAAAACCATTTTCCTTTTTGTTTTATGTTTTCTAAGCTCTCTTTTACTCCCCTTGATACTACACGCATTGAGCTTAGTTAACCATAGGGAAGCCCTCCTAGGCTAGATCTCCACCAGTCTAAAGTGAGAAAGGCAAGGCTACTGAGGTGACAATGGGTAGATCGCCTAAGTTTCCCTTGGGATCTCGTACTTGTGATTTGGACCTTTTCACCATGTGAGAACCTGGGTGTCATATCCCCTCCCCTTTGATCCCATTGTTGGAGGGATGCATTGGCTTAGGGGGCTCCCGCTCCCCGTACGCCATAGTCCCCAACAATAGGGGAGCCATGGAGACCCAAAGGGGCACCAAGGGGCAACAACTTGCCCTTAGGGGATAATTTGGGTTCAAAACAAGTAAGGCCGACCTGCCGTAAGGAACAAATCACCCACAAAAGGAGGAAAATAAATTAAGAAGACACTATAAGAAGAGGAGAGGCTCACTTGGAAAAACACAATTCAGATTTGGAGGTTTCTGTCTTTAGCTTGGGAGGCGGCTGCCTCAGACTGATTGAGGGTTGTTTAACCCTTGTCTCTGGTTGGGTTTCGGTGGGCTAGTCTCACCCTAGCTCAACACCTGTTCACACAAGAATTCATTTGAAGATTGCTATTTCCTGTCTTGGAGGCGGTTGCCTCAGTTTTCAAGAGGGCTGGTAAACCCTTGCTTCTGTTGAGTTTCAGCGGAGCTTGTGCCACCCTAGCTCAATTCTGGATCTTCCTATGCTCTAGAAATCTATCCGCTGGGAATTATAACTGTTGGAGGGAGCACTGAGATTGTATGCAGCCTGGTGGAGGATCAATCTCATCATCAAGGAGGGGCCGAGCTGCTGTTTGGGACTGTGGAAGGCTGGCAAGGGAGTAGCAGTGGTGGCTGAGGGTATTTAGGATTGCAGCGAGCTGTATCAGGTCGGGACCAGCCCTTGAAGGAAGGCCAATCCCTGCACCCTGTATCCTGGAGAAGGACCAAGACCCTTATTCCTACCATTGGCAGACAGTTCTGACAGAGGGACAGCCGTACACCACCAGCAATGAGGATCCAGGTTTTAGATTAGTGTTGTTTTCTGTTATAACAGCTATTACTGTATTTCTGTGTTTCTGGAAGTGGGACAGCAGCCTTTAAAAGGGTTTTACTGCTGGATATTAATGCAAACCTGGTATTGGACACTGTTTTTAAATACTGTTTGGATACGGTTTTACTGCTGGTTTTGGGACAGTATTTACTGCTGATTTTATACTGCTACTGTCGGTACTGAACAATGATGGTTTGAATACTGTGTTGGGATACTCTTTACTGCTGATTTGGATACTGTTGAATGCTGTCACTGCTGGTTTAATATTACTGATATAAGATATTGTATAATTTTTTATGGTGTTATGGTACCTAAGCATAGGTTCTGCCCTAGAATCGGTTGAATACAATTGCTTACTGTTTGTGGGTGAAATTACTTGGCGGAAGACTGCCCAAAGTTGCTTGTTTGCGGTTGACCTAACCCCTTTTCCAAAGCCCTAAAACCCTAGGGATATTACAGTGGTATCAAAGCCAAAGACAAAGGGGCCAACCAAACCTTACATTCCTCCCAAAGATCAGGATAAGAAGTCATTTCAGAAAGACAGGACTGGGAAGGATCGCATGGATGAAGAGACTCGAGAGTCGAAGGGAGCTCAGACGTAAGAAGCTTTGCTTCACGTGCAAGGACCCTTGGGAGCCGGGTCACAGGTGCATGGGAAAAGGAAAGGCACACTACATAGAGGTGCTTTCTGATGAAGAAGACGATGAGGAAACAAGCCATGACCAAGAAGAGACACACGACATCCCTAAGGAGGAGGAGCCACAGAGTGTAGTCAAAGAAGATGAATCACCATGTAAGGAGTCCAAGAAGGCGGTCATAGCCACGCTATCAGGAGTTCGCAGGTATCACACCTTCTGAATAAGAGGGGTTGTACATGGGCATCGGGTTCACTGATTGATAGTGGGGCCACCCACAATTTTATTGACACAGCCCTAGTCGACATGAAGGGCCTTCCAACAGAGGAATTTGAAGGATTCAGTGTGGAAGTAGCAAACGGGTACAACCTAGAGTGTACTCACGGGATCCGGGGATTGCACGTGACGTTGGGTAACTACACACTGACCGATGATTTCTATGTTGTGGATCTAGCAGACACTAACATAGTTTTGGGCATCCATTGGCTCTATTCATTCGTGGACATCAAAATGAACTACCAAATCATGAGGATGGAGTTCAGAGACAGGTAAGGAAGAAGGGTTGTTCTGAGGGGAATGAATACAGACCTTCCCAGGATCGTATCAGCCAAGAGGATGGAGGTTGTCCTGAGACACAGGGACACAACATGGGTAGCTGAGTGTGTGGTCACCACCCCGAAGAATACGGAGGGCCGCCGGCACTATCACATGGACATACAAGACCTAATGGGGAAACATGACAAGGTGTTTGGGAAAATTCCACCAGGGGTACCACTAGACAGGGGATTTGAGCATACCATCGAGCTCGAGGAAGGGGCTAAGCCAATCATCATGACCCCATACCGACATCTGAAGAGATTCAAGGAAGAGATTGAGAAGACTATTCAAGAGCTTTTGGATATGGGACACATTAGGCCTAGCTCTAGTCCTTTTGCTTCGTCAGTAGTGTTGATGAAGAAAAAGGATGGCACATTGAGGATGTGCATAGATTATCAGACCCTGGACAAGAAGACCATTAAAAACAGGTACTCGATTCCAAGGATTAACGAGCTACTCGATGAGCTACATGGGGCGGTCTACTTTTCAAAGATAGACATTAGATCGGGATATCACCAGATCAAGGTGCGAGAGGAGGATGTGCATAAGACAACTTTTTGATGCCACTACGGACATTATGAGTTTCTAGTCATGCCTTTTGGCTTGACTAACGCTCCGGCCACATTCCAGTCGTGAATGAACCATATTTTCAACAAACAGTTGAGGAAGTTCTTGTTGGTGTATTTTGATGACTTGTTGATCTACAGCGGAATGTGGGACGACCATTTGCGGCACATAGGTGAGATACTCAGCATCATGGGGGAGTAGTCGCTCTATGCGAAGGAGATGAAGTGTGAGTTTGGCCTAACAAAGATTTTGTATTTGGGACACATCATGGGCACACAGGGTGTATAGGTCCACCAGGAGAAGATACAGGTGATACTTGATTGGCCCACACCCAGATCGTTGACAAAGCTACGAATTTACTTGGGGTTATGCAGTTATTATCGACGCTTCGTGAGAGGGTTTTCCCAGCTTGGTGCATCGTTGACCAACCTCAAGAAGAAGGGTGTATTCAGGTGGACAGAGGAGGCCCAAAAGGCATTTGATTGGATGAAGGAAGTGATGAGCACTTTCCCGATGTTAGCACTCCCTGACTTTTCTCAAGCCTTTATGTTGGAGTGTGACGCATCCGGAGAAGGGATAGGAGCAGTTTTGATGCAGAACAAGCACCCCATAGCTTTTGAGAGCCGCAAGCTAGGGGAAACTGAGAGGCTTATTTCCATCAACGACAAGGAAATGTTGGCCATCATGCATGCATTAGCCAAATTCAGACAGTATCTGGTAGGAGACCGCTTTGTGGTGAAGACCGATCACAACATTCTGAAGCATTTCTTGGAGCAGAAGGATCTAAGCGAGAGACAGCAAAAATGGGTCAGCAAGGTGCACGCATATGATTTTGACATAGAATATGTCAAAGGGAAGAATAACGTGGTCACGGATACCTTGTCCAAGAGACCTACAGCATTTTCCATGTTTGAGATTGCAGCGGATTAGAAGTCTCTCCTTTTGGTAGAGTATTCCAAGAACGCGTTTGCAGGAGAGCTGATAGATGGAAAAATTCAGGATGACAGGTACACGATAGTAGATGACATCATCTATTACAAAGGCCGGATATATCTTGTTCCAGAATCCACTCTCAAAGTGAAGATCTTGAGAGCCATACACGATGCACCACTAGTTGGGCATCCAGGATACCTGGAGACTTACAGGAGGGTACGCAAGAGATTCTCTTGGAAGGGTCTCAAAAGGGATGTCTTACAGTATGTGAGGGAATGCTTAACCTATCAGCAAAACAAGTTGGAGCTCACACACTCAGCAGGTCTACTACAACTCTTGCCTATTCTGGAACAGATGTGGGAGAGTATTTCTATGGATTTCATCATAGGGATATCGAAGGTGCAGGGCAAGGACTGTATTTATGTGGTGGTGGAAAAATTGACCAAGTACGCTCACTTCTTTGCCATATCCTCTAAGTACAAAGCCCCTCGGGTAGCAGAGCTCTTCTTCAGAGAGATATTCAGACTCCACGGACTACCTAGGGTTATTGTGAGCGACAAGGATAGCAGATTCCTCAGCGCCTTTTGGCAGGAGTTGTTGAGATTGGCGAGAACTGAGTTGACACCCAGTACAAGTTCTCATCCCTAGACAGAAGAGCAGACTGAGATCGTCAACAAATGGGTTGAGGGGTACCTGCGTCACTATGTTTCTGGGAAGCAAAAGGCTTGGATTAGATGGTTGCATCTTGGTGAGTATTGCTACAATATCACCCATCACATGTCTATCGCGATGAGCCCATTTAGGGCATTGTACGGCTATGAGGCCCCATCACTTGTAGAGTTGGCATTTGGCGAGAGCAGGGCTCCCAAAGCCAAAGATTGGATTCAGGAGAGTCAGGACATCTTGAGGGTCCTAAAGGACAACTTGAGGAAAGCACAGAATCAGCAGAAGACGTATGTCGACCGGCACCAGGTGAAGCGTAGCTTCGAGGTAGGTGACCTGGTCTTTTTGAGGCTCCAACCTTATCGACAGTCTTCGCTGAAGAAGAGTGTAGCAGGGAAACTCCATCCACGTTTCTACGGGCCATACAGGGTAATCAGAAGAGTCGAAGAGGTGGCCGACAAGTTAGAGTTACCGGAGGGCAGCAGGATTCACAATGTATTCCATGTTTCTGGCCTCAAGAAGGATTTGGACCAGCAGGTTGTCTCCTCCACAAATATACCACCTTTGGACGAGGAAGGTCATTTGATCCTGGTTCCTGAGCAAATCTTGGCATTCAAGGAAAAACGTTTTGAGGAACAAGATGGTGAACGAGTACTCGATAATGTTGGATTTTCCTTATTTATAGAGCATTAGTGTTACTAGTGTTCTTTTACTTCATTACCATTAACATATATATCATGTACTGAGCAGTAGTAACATAAACAAGAGACAGAAAAAGAACACAAGAGATTTATCCTGGGAAAATCCCAGCAACCTTTCTTATCTAGATTTCGTTCACAAAGCAAGTCCAATCAGATAAACCCTAGCACAAGTGCTAGCTTAACCAGAAATACCACCCCAATTGCAGCAGCACCACCATACAAAGGTAGCGCACCTCAAAGACTAGCACACAAGAGAGAGATGCCAAAAGACTAAACAAGAATAAACTGTGCAGTTGCAACTACTGCATCACCTCCTCCAAACTTGCGCCTTGCTTTTGTGTAGCTGGGAGAGTGTGAGTGAGTGAACAAATGAGCCTAGACGTCCTTTATTTATAGACCTTTTTGCCACTAGACTGGGCTAAGTTCTTCTCTCGACAAGTGTCTTTTCATTATTACTTTATTCTTCTGGGCCGACTTCTCTTCTAGGGTATTTCAATATTTGTTCAATGGATCTCTTGCTTCCAGAATCTTCTCCGCATATAAGAAAAGTCATCTAAGAGGGAAAGATCCTCCCGTAACTACCAAAACATCAACACTACCTCTTAGCTAGGGAGGCATCTTTCACGATGTTTTCATCTAGTAGTCCACTGACTACTCCGCAATCTGCAAGTAGGCAGAGGGTTGCTACAATGCCTTCAATAGCTTGAATCATTAGGCACAATCTCTACGATCAAGTGGTAGCACACATAGCTACATCAAGCGATCTGGTAATCTCTATGACAATCAGCTAGTAGCACACAGCTACTATAATGTCATCCAATAGATCACAACAGCTTCCAAGTAATACATAACTATTGTTCAGTGACACACAGTCACTGCTAGTGGAACACATCCACTATAGTAGCACACAGCTATTGTCCGGAGTCACATAGCCTCCGCCAGTGGAACACATCCACCAAAGTAGTACACAGCTACTGTCCGGAGTCACACAGCCTCTGCCAGTGGAACACATCAACTGAAGTAGCACACAACTATTGTCCGGAGTCACACATCCACCAAAGTAGCACACAGCTACTGTTCGGAGTCACACAACCTCCGCTAGTGGAACACATCCACCGAAGTAGCACATAGCTATTGTCCAGAGTCACACAGCCTCTGCCAGTGGAACACATCCACCGAAGTAGCACACAGCTACTGTTCGGAGTCACACAGCCTCCGCCAGTGGAACACATCCACCGAAGTAGCACACAGCTATTTTCAGGAGTCACACAGCCTCCGCCAATGGAACACATCCACCGAAGTAGCACACAACTACTGTCTGGATTCACACAGCCTCCGCCAATGGAACACATCCATCAAAGTAGCACATAGTTACTGTCCAGAGACACACAGTCTCCGCCATAGTCTTACGACTATGCATGTGATGTTTCTTCGCTCAACAGGTCCAACAATGCATTACCCCCTCAGTCACCTCACATGACTGATCCAGGGAACCCTTGGCCAGAGGGGTTAGCCGGCATGAGAAGAAACAACACACCTCCCTCTCAACGAGGGTGGACATTCGGAAACACTCCAAGCTTGTCCCTAAAGTACTCATACTTCACCCTTAACAAGGACTTGGTGAGAATGTTCGTTATTTGCTCGTCCGTGGATATGTACTGGAGCTCCACAACGCCTCTCTGCACCATGTCCCAGATGTAATGATATATGATCTCTATATGCTTATACCTGTCATGGAATACAGGGTTCTCGGTAAGCTTCACGTAACTTTGATTGTCACAATGTATCAAAGTTGGCACCAATTCTAGATCAAATATCCCAGCTACCAACTTCTGGAACCACACTTGCTGCGATATATTCTGCTTCTGATGTACTGAGTGCCACTGATGTCTGCTTCCTACTCAACCATTAGATCATGCCTGATCCCAGACTAAAACAGCACCCAGAAGTATTCTTTCAATCCACTGCACTTCCTGCCCAGTTAGAATTTGTATATCCCTGCAGCTTCACATCACCACTTGAGACATATCTCAATCCATATCCAACCGTACCATGAAGGTACCTCAACATATGCTTTGCTACAATCCAATGTAGTTGTCTAGGTTCAACCATGTGTTGATTCAAGGTATTCACTACAAAGTATATGCCTGGCCTGGTGTTAACCAGGTACATCAAGGATCCAATCAACTGTCTGTACATCGTGGGATCCACCAAATATGAAGATTTGTCACTCAAGAGCTTCAGATTTATCGTCATAGGTGTGGTCATGGACTTGTAGTCCATCATCCCGAATTTCTTCAGGATTTCAACAGTATATTTTCCTTGGCTAAGGAAAATCTCATCTGATCTCTGCCATACCTCCAATCCCAAAAAAATAATGCATCAAACCTACATCCTTCATCTCAAACTCTGAAGCGAGCTCCCTCTTACACCCAACTATGAGATTCTCATCTCCTATCAGAAACAGGTCATCCACATGTAGGATCAATGGGAAACCATCAAATAATTGTCTGATATGGCATATCATGCCCTGGGTGCCTACTTCGACCCGTACAAAGCCTCCTTCAATCTGCAAACATGAGACTCCTTCTCATGTATCTTATGGTTGCTCTATGTACACTTCTTTTGGCTACCGGAGCAAGTGTCTCGTCATAATCTTCTCCCTCTTGCTAGGAGAATCCTCAGGCCACAAATCAAGCTTTGTACATCTCTATGCTGCCATCTGCAACATGCTTGATCTTGTAGATCAACTTGGAAGTCACTACAGACTTCCCTTCTGGTCTCAAAACCACTTCTCACACATCATTCTTCGTGATGGACTGATACTCCTCCATCATGGCATCCTTGCATTCCTGCTTCTCAGCAACTTCTTCAATGGTGGAAGGCTCTGAATCAATGATGTTGCTCATCAGCACCACATAGCTGGAAAACATGTGTGGTTTCTGGAATTGAGGCAAAATCTATATCCCGATCCTTCTGACTAGCTACCTCCTCTGTCACTGCAGCAAGGTCTATCAAGACAAGGGAATCCTCCCAGGAGATCTCACATCTCTTAGAAGCCTCTGAAACTTCGATCTAGCCTCCTCAACTCATGGCACTTGTCTGTCAGTCTTGGAAGACGTCTATGTTTCCTATCTGAATCTGAGAAGGAATACTTTCTGAATGAAAGTCTCTAAGCCACTGACTCTCTCTGAGATCAGGTTCACTCTGAATATGCATGTTTCCTCTGAAGCTTGACTCCCTCTAAGTTTATACTATCTCCAGAGCCACCTGCTTCCGCTGCATTTGTTGACTTCTTCAAACTTCTGAGGTTTGATCTCCTATGGACTGTGTTGGGAGGTTGCTCCTCCCTACTGGATCCTAAGGGTTGACTCCCTCTGAAATCTAGCTCCTTCTGAGTTGGTACTTGGTGGGGTCGCTTGCCTCACCACTGGTGGAGTCATCTTCTTCTCTTCATAGTATGGCTTATTAATGCCATATATCTGTATGAGAACATGCTTGTTTACTGCATCGTTTCTAGGTAGGCCTTTCTGGCACTACTGACTCTTCCTGATGATCTGAAGAGTGGTAAAATTAAATGTGCGGTCATCTTTGGATCCTTCTGCTCCTCACAGTCAATCTCCATAAGAGAAACTCTTCTTCGTCTTCTATTTCACATGGGTGTGTACATTCGTGTACACAGTTCTATGTCTCAACTAGAGACAATTCTAAATCGTTGCCTCCTGCAACCGTCAATGTAGCTCCTTCTAAGAGCTATCACCTGTGACCTGCTCGGAATAAGAGACAAGAACAACATTTCCATGGTAACCTCCATGTAGTGGTTAGTAATTAAGAACATCTCTTAGAGGAGATCAATTTCATCTTGCAGACAAGTATATCATCAATAATGAACAATGAGCATTTCCTTAATGGTAATCGTACTGACAATGTTCATGTGTACCTGAAAATTTGAGAGCAATAACAAATAATGAAGTTGTAAAGACTGTTATCCTAGGTACAGTACTTACTTAAGCAACAACAATATAAAACATCAAACCTAGTATACAAACCTGGAGTCTGGCGTTGTTGTCCTGCTTGAGTTTCCTTCTATTGCTTATATGCATGGAAACACCATTATCTAAAAGACAAATTCTTCATCCTTTGATGCCTTTGAGTGCTCTTCGGCATCTGCTACATGTGTATGGTGTTTCTTCTTCTCCTTTTCATTTCTATCTGGACATTGAAAAGCATAATGTCCCAGCTTCTGGAAATTGTAGCATCTGACCTTTGACGCATCCTTCTTGTAACGAGGTCTCTTAGAGTTCTTCGGGTTGCCTTCTTCCCTTTTCTTTCTCTTCTTCACTTGGGCAGCAAGTGCTTGATTTTATTCCTCATTAGTCTTTTGTGTCTTAGATATCAGCCTGGATTCCTCTTGAGTGCAATCTGACCATAACTTGTCAAACTTGGGCAATATCCTTCTTGCGCAAATTCCTTCGACAAATGGGTCCCGTGAGGGAGGGAATCAATTGAGTGTGGTGGTCACTAGTTCAGCGTCTTCTACTAGATCTCCAATAGCTTCTAATTGATCCTTGATCTGTGAGATCCTTGTAAAGAAGTTGGCTATCGTCTTTGACTTGTTCATAGTCACATTTTTTAGTTGATGCCATAGGGTAAGATTTCGATTGGTGTTCTTACTTTCATAGATTCTGGTTAGGACATCAAACATCTCCATTGCAGTCTTTAGTTCTGATACATTGGGTATTAGGTGATCCTTGATTGGGTCTGTCAAGATCCTCTTGGCCTTGACCTCATTCTTCTTGAACTTTGCCTTTGCTTCTTCGTCTTCGGGTTCTGGAAGCATCTTCTTGACGTGATCCAATAATTCATTCTCTTCTAGAATGAGTTGTATTCTATGTTTCCAAGATCTGAAATTATCTGCTCCATCCAATCTATCCTCAACTCTCATACTGGTTGACATTTTCGTAAATAGAAACCCTAGCACCGAAAAACCTCGATTTTTCAAACTTCACCAAACTGCACGCTGAGGGTTTCAGGGGGTGTGCTAGGTTAGGGCGCACTGCTCTGTGAAGGAATTATTCCCAATGTCCTTGGGATAGTGCTAAACGATCTTGACAAAGTATTGCAACTACAAGGTGCCGCTGTAGCGATCTTCTTCCAGTGGTCAAACTGTTATGAAGGTAACCAACTCTGATACCATGTTGGATTTTCCTTATTTACAGAGCATTAGTGTTACTAGTGTTCTTTTACTTTGTTACCATTAACATATATATCATGTACTGAGAAGTAGCAACATAAACCCCAAATGGGGGGAAAACCCAACAACCTTTCTTAGATAGATTTCATTCACAAAGCAAGTCCAATCAGATAAACCTAGCACAAGTGCTAGCTTAACCAAAAATACCACCCCAGCTGCAGCAGCAGCACCATACAAAGGTAGCGCACCTCCTCAAGGACTAGCGCACAAGAGAGAGATACCAAAAGACTGAACAAGAATAAACTGTGCAGCTACAGCTGCTGCGTCACCTCCTCTAAACTTGCGCCTTGCTTCTGTGTAGCTGGGAGAGTGTAAGTTAGTGAACAAACGAGCCAACACGTCCTCTATTTATAGTCTTTATGGCCACTAGACTAGGCTGACTTCTTCTCTCGACAGGGGTCTTTTCATTATTACTTTATTCTTCTAGGCCGACTTCTCTCCTAGGGTATTTCAATATCTGTTCAATGGATCTCTTGCTTCCAGAATCTTCTCCGCATCTAAAAAAGGTCATCTAGGAGGAAAATATCCTCCCTCAGCTACCAAAACATCAACAGATAAGATGGAAGGATCTACTGGAGGAGGATGCCACATGGGAGGGCGAGCAGATTCTACAGCATCTGGGGTTGCAATTGCTTGAGGACAAGCAATCTCAGGGAGGGAGGATTGTCATATCCCCTCCCCTTTGATCCCATCGTTGGAGGGATGCATTGGCTTAGGGGGCTCCCCGTAGGCCATAGTCCCCAACAATAGGGGAGCCATGGAGACCCAAGGGGGCACCAAGGGGCAATGACTTGCCCTTAGGGGATAATTTGGGTTTAAAACAAGTAAGGCCAACCTGCCTTAAGGAACAAATCACCCACAAAAGGAGGAAAATAAATTAAAAAGACACTATAAGAAGAGGAGAGGCTCACTTGGAAAAAACACAATTCGGATTTGGAGGTTTCTGTCTTTAGCTTGGGAGGCGGCTGCCTCAGACTGATTGAGGGTTGTTTAACCCTTGTCTCTGGTTGGGTTTCGGTGGGCTAGTCTCACCCTAGCTCAACACCTGTTCACACAAGAATTCATTTGAAGATTGCTCTTTCCTGTCTTGGAGGCGGTTGCCTCGGTTTTCAAGAGGGTTGGTAAACCCTTGCTTCTGTTGAGTTTCGGTGGAGCTTGTGCCACCCTAGCTCAATTCTGGATCTTCCTATGCTCTAGAAATCTATCCGCTGGGAATTATAACTGTTGGAGGGAGCACTCAGATTGTATGCGGCCTGGTGGAGGATCATTCTCATCATCAAGGAGGGGCCAAGCTGCTGTTTGGGACTGTGGAAGGCTGGTGAGGGGGTAGCAGTGGTGGCGAAGGGTATTTAGGATTGCAGTGAGCTGTATCAGGTCGGGACCAGCCCTTGAAGGAAGGCCAATCCCTGCACCCTGTATCCTGGAGAAGGACCGAGACCCTTATTCCTACCATTGGCAGACAGTTCTGACAGAGGGACAGCTGTACACCACCAGCAATGAGGATCCAGGTTTTAGATTAGTGTTGTTTTCTGTTATAAAAGCTATTACTGTATTTCGGTGTTTCTGGAAGTGGGACAGCAACCTTTAAAAGGGTTTTACTGCTGGATATTAATCAGTGTTACCAACATCGCGATCATATAGTGATGTTGGCAATATTATCTTCAAAATCAGGGTCGGCGATATTTTCTGATATTTTCATTCTTACCTCAATGATGTTTTGAATCATTGGGGATATGTCCCAGTTGTAGCCACTTTGCCATGATTGCATTTTTCTATAAGGTGAAACAGCTTGCAAATGGCAAACTTGAAGTCATCCCATGCATCAATCAAAAGTTGGTTAGTGGTTGCGAGGTGTTGGGTGTGTGTTTGCCACCAAGGGAAGCTAGTCCTCCATGTGAACTTCAACAACCAAAATATTTTGGGCCTCTATCAAATTAAATTGAATCTTGAAGTAGGCCTCCAAACTGCAAAGCCAAGAGTCTAGCATGTCCCAATTTAGGGTTCCATCAAATTTGGGGATGAAAAACTGTGTCCTGTTACACACCCTTCTGTCTGGACTAAAAGGAGTCATACGTCTTGCTGTGCAGAATCTATACAGAAGGGTCTGTTCAGCAAATACTCTGAGATGTTGATTTAAATCTTGTTGCATAGGGACTGTCCCTTGAAGTGGATACTACTGCAGCAAGAATTGCAACACAGGGGACATTCAAGTGCACTGATCTCCTTGATGACCAGGTGGGTCATTCTGAAAACAAATTAGCAGATTTATGAATCCAAACCTTTCAAGACTGAGTATCAGATGACGTTGATGAATCAGAGAAGTGAGATATGCATTATGATTAACAACAATAACTTAGATATGTGGACTTTAGGCATTATCTCTAATGCAAATACCTCAGCACAGGATTTAGCATTGGGAGCTTCTTTTCCTGCAAGCAGATCTGAAGATGCAAACAGATCCTTTGGAAAATCTGACCTAGCAGACAGCAAAAGTGTTGATTCTGGGCGTTCTAGTGACCATGAAAGACGATGGAACTGATGCAGAGGACAAGGCAGAGCTTAAGGGACTTGGTTTGAATTACTCTTCTGGTACCGAGGAAACCCCCTTAACCCAAAACCATTGTACCCGCTCTTCACATCACCTTGAACTCCATTCCCCCAAATCCTAGCAATCTTAACCCAAGGAAACCCCCTTGAGCCAGAGAAGAGTCGGCCTAAAGCGAAAGACGATTGGTGAGGACCGAGGTGACAGTGGCCTCCCTCTTATTTACACCGGATTGCACTGGAGCTTTCGGACTTTATCTCTGTAAGTGCGAGTTTGTGTGATAACATGTCCAACTTGAAGGACTAATGGGCAATGGGCATACTTGTAGAAATATTGTGTTATTGTAATGGCATTTGTTCTGCGAGATCCGGTGTCGTGGTATCAGCTGCTAGGACATGCCTAGCATGTCCTAGCATGTATTGCATCATTTGGCTTGAAACTCATTGTGTTGTTATTGCGCAACAAGTTGCTCTATCAAGAGTTGGCTATGTTGATGTTGTTGCTCCTGCGTTTTCTCTACTAAGATTTGAGCAAAGGGATACTTGTGGAAATATTGTGTTATTGCAATGGAAGTTGTTGTTTTTGCAAGATACAGTGTTGTGTGGTGATTAGCTACTTGAACATGCCTATCTTTTCTTGCATCATTTGGCTTGAAGCTCATTATGTTGTTGTTATTGCACAAGAAGTTGTTCTATCAAGAGTTGGCTCTATTGATGTTGTTGCTCCTACATTTGCTCTGCTAAGAACTAAGCAAGGGTGGATTCTTGTGAACCATCGGAGTTTCTAGAACAGTGATGAGGAGCCATGGTGCAATACAAAATATAATTTATGTCAATCTAGAATTGGAATATAGAAAATAATGGGTAGCAGTGGTGGTATTGGCCCCACAAGTAAAAAATCACAATTGTTGATTGTACAACAAGTTGAATCAACATTGTCGTGACTCTAGTCTACAATACAATTTTTTTCCAATAGCAAGTGTGTAGGGACTCACAATATACTTGTCATAGGGAGAAGAACGCATGGACCATGAGTCACTAACAGGTAGGAATCACGACTATAGGAAAATTGTAGAATGTTGCAAAAAAGTGTGAGAATGCAGAAATTTGAGGGAAAAGTCCAAGCAATAATGGGTTACCTATGTGTCAATGGCCTGAAGACATAAAAGGAAAGTGTGAAGATGCCTATAAACCACTTCAACCACTTGGAGTTGACAGATTAAGAAGAATCTCAAGCATAAAAGATCCCTAGGAGACTGAAACTGCAAAACACTAAAAAATCCCTAATCTTTAGATTCTAATACCAACTGATATGAACACAATAACAACAATGCAAAATATTAACCTACAAGGCAGAAAACCAAAAGGCAAGTATGCAAGCATAAGAGGAGATTGTCAAACTATACAGACCTCTATAGTCTATATTAGTTGTATTGGGTATTCAGATAAGTACAAAATTGATGGAGAGATCTTTGATTAAGCCTCCTAGTGTTACAATTTTAAAAAACATATTTGGGTGAGTGATTATCTTTGACGAAGCCACCAATAAAATGTGCATAATTACAATGAAGTGGTGAACTACAAAATTTGAAGTAAAAAGGAAATAATATACAAATGTAACAGATCCACTGGGAACTAAGTCTCATCAATCAATTTGTACATAATCTGGACTTTTCAAGCCATGGAGAGAACTCTATATTATATAGAGGTGTGTGTGTGAAACAACAATGGGATACACCTATCTTGTGGCATCTTGGAATAGCTTCTACAACTATAAAATCTTCTCTCCGTTATCCCACATTCGTTGTGACAGCTGGGACGCCACTGCATATAAGCCCCAACATACTATGATCCTTATGCCAATAAGGGTAGCCACAAAAGAGTGGTGTCTCCAACTAACATAATGGTTGATTGTTGATTATGCTTGCTTGCTCAGCTTTCCCTTCTTACTCTGTGGGACATGTTATGTGGGAATAGTTTCTACTCCTCTCCTATCCTCTCCTCGGTGGGAGAAAAAACAGAAAAATTCACCTACTTGTGTCATAAAACCAACAGCAAGCCTCTTGAATTATTACTATGCCTCCAACTTTGCACTCACATCCCAGAATTTCAAACTTTTATCATGGGTGTTGGTAAAGGTATCTTTGTATCTTTTGCAATTAAGCGAACTTATGATCGGGCACCAGACATTGTGTTCACTGTTCATGCAACTGCAACGATTTTTGGCTTGTGTTGATTTCAACATTCATTGGGCAGATTAACATATACAAATTTTCCCACGATTATTTCAAGGAAAAGAAGCAGACTTACCATGTCACCAAGACCCAGCATCATAAATTCTGCTCTGGAGCCGCCCCCCATTGGACCGCCCAACAAACTCCTGGGAAAAACAAGCTTCACGGGCAGCTCCAACTTCTTGGATATGGATTGCAACCCGGGAAGATTCAGAGAATTGGCCACTGTATGGGCCGGGTTCGAGGCCTGCTGAGTTGCAACCGAAACCATAACATTGGCCCCAAAGAACTGCTCCGAGAAGAAAACCCAAAAGATGTCATACACAAACAAGCAAACTAGCAGCAGAGCACAGATCTTTATATTGGGAAGCCGGACGTGGCTGACGAAGGCAATGCAAATAGAAATCCCCAACAGATTGTTCAACAGCCAGTGTCCCGATACAAGCCATCCGATAACCAGACCCGAGCTCATAAGTACCAATATGCATTGCGTTCTGGTGAAGCAATAAGAACAGAAGCGCGCAATTATTGGATCCATGAAACCCAACTGAGAATTGATGTAGCACATGTAAGGAGTCAAGCAGAATGTGAGAGCCGAAGCTGAAGCTATGCAGGTGAAAGCTGTGATGATGCTGGACATGGAAGAAAGAGATAGAACATGAGAATGAGGGTGAAGGAGCTGGCAATGGGTATCATCACAGCCTGAGAGCTGTAATGAGGGTGAAGGAGCTGGCAATGGGTATCATCACAGCCTGAGAGCTGTCCAGGGTGATCGAGGCTTCAGAGAAATCTCGATGGCGCTCCATGTCTTTTTCATAATTCAGCGCCCTGTAAGCTGATCCATAGACTACGAATAGAGCTGTGGAGATCAGAACCAGGTAGGCAGGCTCTGCGAGGGATGTCAGTTTCCATATGGGCTCCATTGTCTTGTATTTAATGGAGGGATGTTTGAGGCTGTGTTGAATCTCGTTTTCTTCTTTGGGTCATTGGAGACTGAATCCCGGGTTCGCCATTGATGAGCTATTCTGCAACTCGGTTGATTCTTTGTTTCTGTTCTTGGTTAGAGACAGGGGAATTCAGTGCGCAAAAATAGTAAGAAAGATGGGTGGGTGGCAGGTTCGATATGGATGGTGATGATCAGAATTAGGCATTTGTTGGCTTGGCTTGTCACGCGTGGACTTCGGTGAAAAGGAAGAATGCCACCCATCATAAATACTTTTGCGTTATAAACGGCTTGAATTGATGGATAGGTGGATGGATTAGTTTGGCAAAATCTAGTTATTGATTCACTGTGTTTTCCGAGTTAAGCAATCAATATTATAATGTGTAAGAATGTATATAGTGAGATATGCATTATCAAACAAGGATAAATATTTGTTTTTACTATTATTTTAAATTTAAAATTTGACATTGTGTTACTAATTTTTGTGAGCAGAGATGAAATATAATATAATTAATTTTGTTTTGGGTTGAAAATCAAATTTAATAAATATGTTTTTTTCATAAATTGGATAGCTATACATTTCTATTATAATTTTTTTAATGCATTTTCAATCAAGTGTGCAATTATATTTAAATGGGATTGCTTTACATATACATAATAAACTTGGTTTAAAAAAAGTATCTAAACATCATTGTCGTTTTTTCAATTATCAAATATTTTTATTATCAATGCCTTGGATTGCTTTATCTATTATAGTTCCTATTATGTATCTTCAATCAAGTGAGTAATTATATTTAAATGGGATTGCTTTACGTATACATAATAAGCTTAGTTACAAAAAAAAAATTAATATTAATATTTTATTTTATTTTGCAATTATCTAATATTTGTATGAAAAAAAAATTGGTATCTATTTTCAAAGTAAATAGCATTAAAATTAGTTAAATTGAATTAAATGGGATTCCTTTACCTACACATAGTAAATTTTAGTACAAAAAATTAGCAATGTTAAGTATGTGAAGCAGGTCCCGTGAGACAGCGTAGATGGTAGACAAGCGCACCTTTTTCCAAGTGTTGGGAGGAGGTCTTGTGATCAAACCCTGCTGAGTCTCTGGGATGGATTTTGTAATGTTGTTATGTAAAAACAGTATATTGTTGTATATAATCGAGAAACTTTCCCGTGGAAAAAAAAAAAAAGTATGTGAAGCAGAATCGAGGTCTACATCGAGATTGATATGTCCCAAAGCCATCCGGTCTACATCGAGATTGATATGTCCCAAAGCCATCCTCCAAATTATATCCATCATGATGTCATCCATTGCCTTAGTCAATTGGCATAAGTTGGACTTAGAACATTCCAAAGACAAGAATTAAGTTATGCACGGATGTCACCTCAGAGATTTCTATACCAACCATTTGGATACCTATTCAAATGAATAGGTCAATATGGCTTCTTCACCTTCAAGCCTAATAGCATGCAATGTGTTGCTTCCACTACGTTTTGAGCAATGTAAAGAACTCAAAACACTAGATCATGAAACATTTTGTGTTATGTAACTTCAAGTTCAACATAGTGAGGCTTCTAGCCTTTTCATGTTAACAAGTGTTAGGTGTATTAATTTTCAACCTCTTACTTTCTTTTTTTTAAGCTTTAAGTCTCTAAATAAACCAATTCTCATTTCATACAGAATACATGAACTAAAAAACTAATCCTCATTTCCAATATTGAGAAAAAATTAATACTTGTGAAAATAAATATTAATAAAAAAAACAATATAGTAAAAAGTAATACTAAAAAATTATTCACTATCTATTTAATATAGTAAAAAGCAATGCTAATAATTTGTTAAAGATTGTACCTTTTAATTAAAATCTTAAATATTTAGCTAATTTCTTAATTTGTATGTAGATAAGCACAATTGTTCACGTCCTTTCTTAAAACTATTATGTGATTATTTATCTTAGCGTATTCCAAATAACATTGAAATAAGTAAAATATGGTATTGATTACAAGTTGTGTAAAGTTATTTGTTCTAGCAATTATACTTTAAATCCCAACTCAACATATCAAGTTATCAAAATTTGGGGAGGTATCAACAGGCGAAGTTTGGGGAGGTTTTGCGGCTTCGAGTCAATTTGCAGATTTCTTTAAATCTTTTTTTCAAACCCATAAACTTATTGATGTTCAACCTGACAAGTTAGTCCCAACTTGGCGTAATGGTCGCTCGGGTACTGATTCGATTGCTAAGAGATTGGATAGGTTTTTGGTATCGGAGGACCTGCTCCTGGAGGTCAGATTATACAGAACATGGGTGGAATTTTCTTATGTTTCGGATCATGCACCAATTTTTTTGCAGATGGAGAACACCATTTTCCCAAAAGCGTGCCCATTTAAATTCCATTCACATTGGTTATGAGAAAATGATTATAATGATTTGGTGTACAAGTTGTGGAATGAACAGAAGTTTTTACAAGAAGGAGATTGTCAGCGTCGTTTTATCTGGAAGTTAAAGGATCTAAAAGCTATCACAAAAAGATGGGCAAAATATTTAAGGGATGGGGATACAAAGGCTCTGGAGACGTTGGAATGAAACATCAAGCACTATTTGCAGAGACTCTCGGAGGGTTCAATTCTTCCGGAGGTGGAGTCAAATCTCATTAAACTAGAATCTGAAAGGAACAAACTTCTTAAATCTCAAGAGGACTTGTGGCGTATTCGAAGCCGAGCCATTTGGGTCCAAAGCGGAGATCAAAATAATAAATTCTTTCATCAGTTTGCTAACCATAGGATAAATAGAAAATATATTTGGGAGGTATGTGATGTTTCGGGAACTATTGATAAAGGCCAGAAAGTTATAGCTGAAGAGGCAGTTAATTATTTCAAGAATTTATTTAAGTCTTCATTTACAGGCATATCAGCAAATCAGGTTGGAGTGGCTAGCCAGTTCACAAAGATGTTAAATGAGGATGAAGCGAGAGATCTCTATAAGCCTGTAACATTAATGGAATCGAAATCGATATTATCTTTGTTTAAAAAATAAAAAAGCCTCGAGCCTGATGGTTGGACGGTGGAATTTTTCTTACACTTCTTTGATTTAGTGAGCAAGGGCCTTTTGGCGATGGGGGAGGAAGCCCGATCTTGTGGGCACATAGCAGGAAGCATTAATTCAACCTTTTTAGCATTGATTCCCAAAATAAATAAACCACAACAATTCGGGGACTATAGGCCAATATCATTGTGCAACCTGGTTTATAAAGTTATTTCAAAAGTGATTGACAATCAGATAAAACCGATTTTATCAAGGACACTATCGGTTGAACAATTGGGCTTCTTGGAGGGACATCAGATTCACGATGCAATTGGTACTGCACATGAGTGCATTCACAATATTAAGAAGAAAAATATAAAAGCCCTCATTCTAAAACTTGACTTGCATAAAGCTTATGATTGCATTAATTGGGATTTTCTTAGAATGGTTCTAATACAAGTCGGTTTTGGACTGCATATGACTAATTGGATTATGGCATGCGTGAATTCTGCATCCTTTGCAGTTTTAGTCAATGGGGAGGCAACTGACTTCTTTAGAAGTGGTAGAGGCATGTGCCAGGGGTGTCCGTTGTCACCATTACTTTTTATTCTGGTGATGGAGAGTTTGAGTCTATTATTAAAATCAAGTCAGCAAGAAGGAATCATAAAAGGCATAAAAGTCTCTAGAATTACAAAAATTCTACATATTTTATTTGTAGATGATATTCTCCTACTGACAAATGCTTTAGTGCAGGAATGGAAGGAAATCGAGAGATTGGTTCATCTATTTTGTTCGGTTTCAGGCTTGGTGAATCAATTAAAATCGATTGTTCATTATTATGGACTTGTGGAGTCAGAAATTTTATCTTTCAAGCAAATTCTTCCATATAACTTCTTAGATCTATTAGTGGGATTCAAGTATCTGGGATATTTATTGAAGGCAGGTTTACAAAAAGATGAAGATTGGATGTGGCTACTACCAAAGTTGAAAAGAAAATAAAGCATTGGAGCTATAGGTGGTTGTCCCTTGGGTTAGGTATACTCTATGTAAAGCAATTCTGGAGAGTCAACCCGTCTATTGGTTATCTCTTGCATCAATCCCTCTTTCTATTCTACATAAGTTAAGGAAATTACTCTACAATTTTCTGTGGAATGGAAGTGGTGATACAAATCATTATCATCTCTGTAGCTCGGAGACTTTAGCCCGACCAAAGGGTTTGGGTGGCTGGGGTTTTCGTAATATCTTTTCATTTAGTAAATCATTGGCAGTGTTGTTTTTTCAATTATCAAATATTTCTATTATCAATGCCTTGGGATTGCTTTATCTGTTATAGTTCCTATTATGTATCTTCAATCAAGTGAGTAATTATACTTAAATGGGATTGTTTTACCTACACATAATAAGCCTAGTTACAAAAAAAAATTAATATCAATATTTTTCTTTTGGCAATTATCTAATATTTGTATGAAAAAAAAAAATGGTATCCATTTTCAAAGTAAATAGCATTCAAACTAGTTAAATTGAATTAAATGGGATTCCTTCACCTACACATAATAAATCCTAGTACAAAAAATTAGCAATGTTAAGTATGTGAAGCAGAATCGAGGTCTACGTCGAGATTGATATGTCCCAAAGCTATCCTCCAAATTATATCCATCATGATGTCGTTCATTGCCTTAGTCGATTGGCATAGGTTGGACTTAGAACATTCCAAAGACAAGAATTAGGTTATGCATAGATGTCACCTCATTCATGAGATTTCTATACCAATCATTTGGATACCTATTCAAATGAATAGGTCAATGTGGCTTCTTCACCTTCAAGCCTAATAGCATGCAATGTGTTGCTTCCACTATGTTTTGGGCAATGTAAAGAACTCAAAGCACTAGATCATGAAACATTTTGTGTTATGTAACTTCAAGTTCAACATAGTGAGGCTTCTATCCTTTTCATGTTAACACGTGTTAGATGTATTGATTGTCAACCTCTTACTTTCTCTTTTTTTAAGCTCTAAGTCTCTAAATAAACCAATTCTCATTTCATAAAGAATACATGAACTAAAAAACCTAATCCTCATTTTCAATATTGAGAAAAAATTAATACTAAGAAAAATAGAACACAACTATTTCCAAAATAAATCAATTATTATGAAAAAAAACTTGTAAAAATAAATATTAATAAACAAAAAACAATATAGTAAAAAACAATACTAAAAAATTACTCACTAATATAGTAAAAAACAATGCTAACAATTTGTTAAAAATTGTACCTTCTAATTAAAATCTTAAATATTTAACTAATTTCTTAATTTGTATGTAGATAAGCACAATTGTCCACGTCCTTCCTTAAAACTATTATGTGATTATTTATCTTAGCGTATGTCCAAATAACATAGAAATAAGTAAAATATGGTATATAAGTTGTGTAAAGTTATTTGTTCTAGCAATTATACTTTAAAATCCCAACTCTACATATCAAGTTATCAAAATTTTATATGAGGTGCATTACTTTTTGTCCTTAGCTTGACAAGTCTCGAAAGCAACTTTCACTATTACTATTCTAGTAACACCTATACCTAATAACACTTTTCCCCCACGCCACAAGTGACCTATCACTACAATCAAATTATTAATATGGTATGTTAAATTATTGGAAAAATATAAATTATATTAAATTATTATAACACCCCAGCCACCCAGGTTGGGCCGTGATACCTCGTAGAACCACTCTTTCTCAGTTTTGATACTATATTGTAACGTAGTTGGCCTCCCCAAGGCCCGAGCCATGCCACCTCTGACACTACTTTGATTCTGCTTTGATCTGTAACATACCTAGCCATAGACCGAGCGGGCTATGGCACACAGAAACTCTTGCAGAACTTCATACATTGTAACATACCCGACTATACAGGTCGGTCATGCCAACTCCATAAAAAGAAACAATACCATCTGTATATATATAAAACATAAAATAGACAATATATTCTGATAATACAAAGATTAATGCAGAAATAACAGTAAGCCTACACATACAACATATACAGGCAGTTACTCATAAATAGAAGACATGTCCAAATACACAACATGCAAATCAACACATGAATGGTACTCATATTTTGATAGATGGCCACCAACTGCGTACAGACCTTCCATGAACCTCTCAGCCTTAAACTACGTTGTTCATCACTCTCAGCAGTGGGTCACCCCTGGGCTGGGACTAAACTCCACCCGGGTAAAGGGATTCCTAGGCTAGGCTAAGACAACAAGAAGTTGCACAGTCAACAGGAAGGATTTCGTCCCAGGAGCCAACCCACACTAACAACCCACAATCTCTCATTCCCCACATGTATGTCCAACCCTAGGAAGTGTGCCCCTTCTTTGCTCAACAGTCCTTTGGCTGCCCCACTTCCCTTCCAGGGCTTCAACAACAAGTCAGACGGGAATTCTCAAAGCACTATAGCTACAGTTGAGCTCCTTCGAGGAGAAATCACTTCCCCAACAACCTCTCTCACTTGGAGAGAGTTGCTCACAGGCTTGACAACTTGCTTCTTCTTTCCCAACAAACTCTCTCACCTGGAGAGAGTTTCTCATAGGCCTGACAACCTGCTTCTTCAATCCACGGGCCTACAACCTCTCTCTTCACTCCCGCTCCTAGTCAACCAGCAACAAGCTCAGGTGAAGGTAGCAACCAAAAAAAGTAAGGACACAGAAGATGGCAGCAACAATAGCCTTCGGGTTTGGAATACACATTGCTCATAATAGACAAGTTTAGCACAGACTTGAGTAGGTACGGGTGTGTTGTGCCATCCAGGAGGAATACAGATTCCATTCATCATAGAAAAATACAGGATATAGATCCAAAAATGCATGCGGGTTTCAAAGGTACATGCATGATCAGAGGTCAACAATGGAGACAATGGCTCCCGACGTGAATGCGTGAGTGCATGGGAAGGATGGAAAGAATGGAAGGAACCCCCAAAACGAATTGAATTTCCCACATATAATTGCATGCACCAAGATTGACACATGGCCCTCCAAGAATCTCATTCCTCTCCACTTGTAGTTCGTTCCTCTCCCCAAAGGAAATTAGGAAAACATAAGTTATATCCAAACCATAGTATTTTAGGAAATATATTATAATATTTCCTTGGAGTTAAGCCCTCGAGCTTAGCCCTTTTTCTAGCCTCTTAGCCCCTTCCCTTTCCCTACCTAGTAGAGCTTAGTCCCCCATTCTCTTTTATCGTGGTTGGTCTAAATGCATTGATGTATTTATATTAATGATATGAGTATTTACATATACAAAAACATGCTCATTGGCCTTTAACATCTAAGCTCTCTGTCCTAATCATCACATAAGCCTCCTAGCTTATATTCACTTGGCTCACCAACCTAACAGCCTTTGGGTTTGGAATATGTGTTGCTCATAATAGAAAAGTTTAGCACAGACTCGGGTAGGTACAGGTGCATTGTGCCATCCAAGAGGAATACGGATTCCATTCATCACAAGAAAATACAAGATATGGCTCTAGAAATGCGTGCGGGTTTTAGAGGTACGTGCATGATCAGAGGTCAATAATGGAGGTAATGGCTCCCGACATGAATGCGTGAGTGCATGGGAAGGATGGAAAGAATGGAAGGAACCCCCAAAACGAACTGACTTTCCCACATATAGCTGCATGCACCAAGATTGACACATGGCCCTCCAGGAATCTCGTTCCTCTCTACTTGTAGTTCGTTCCTCTCCCCAAAGGAAATTAGGATAACATAAGTTATATCCAAACCTTAGTATTTTAGGAAATATATTATAATATTCCCTTAGAGTTAAGCCCTCGAGCTTAGCCCTTTTTCTAGCCTCTTAGCCCCTTCCCTTTCCCTACCTAGTAGAGCTTAGTCCCCCATTCTCTTTTATCGTGGTTGGTCTAAACGCATCGATGTATTTATATTAATGATATGAGTATTTACATATACAAAAACATGCTCATTGGCCTTTAACATCTAGGCTCTCTGTCCTAATCATCACATAAGCCTCCTAGCTTATATTCACTTGGCTCACCAGCCTACAAAACATATTTACATTCACATTTACAATTGGGGCTCAATCTTGGGGTGTTACATTCCCCTCCCCTTATTTATGCATTGTCCTCAGTGCATTATATACCATGTATAATTCAAAATTCTTCAAAAAGCTCCAAGATTTAGCTACTGGAAGCTTGTTATCCATCTGGTGCTCTACTTTCTAGCACCAATTATGGTATTCATACTGCATTTGGAAGTCAACTGCTTTATTCCATAGAGCTACTTTAGTAAAGAATTCAGTTCATTATTCTATGTAAGTGATAAGTATATGTTTGTACTACATTGTATTTGATGCTAACATATCGCTCTTCTAGTAACACCTATACCTAATCACACTTCCACTCCACTTCACAAAATTGTTAATATGGTATTATATATATATATATATATTAAGATGTAAGTGATAAGTATATGTTTTTATTATTAATAATAACAATAATCTACTTTTAAGGTCACGGCTAAGCCATACACCAATTGGTGTATGAGATTTCTTATTTGTGGGATAAGGGATCCCGTCCGAGCAAAGATTTGACTATTAAAATACTACATTGCATTTGATGCCAACATCTTTGATCGCGGGAAAAATAAAACTAAAAAATTAATGTTATTGTTTCCATGGATCATGCCATAAACTACAATAAAACACAATGGTAACTTAAAACATATTTAATTGTTGATTTTATTGTTTAATCTAACTCAAATACTAAATTATATGGCTAAGGATTCTAGTGAAATAGAAACTTATAAAATCGCTAATATAATGGAAAACAAAAAAATATGCATTCAATTGTATATATTAAATGACACATCTGTCATAGTGTTATAATGAAGTATATCTTGGTCACTTAACCAGAGCAGGGATAGGTGTCATTAAGATGGTTTCATGGTTGAGCACATAAGCTTGTCTTCTCATCCTCCTTGGCTCGAAACATCCTAGGCTTCCATGGATCAAACCTCGACTACCACATAATGAAGATGCTTGCTAGATACTAGATCAACCCCATGACGTTACAACGATATTAGTTATGCCTTCCTAAACAACAATGAATGATGGTGGTGCCAAAGTGAAAAGAAAGTGAAATGTGAAGCCTTGAAAATGGAAAATGTGCACACGTTCATCTAGTTTGAGCATTTCTTCAAAAAATCTATTTTTTTTATTTCATTGTATTTGTTTTATTTTTGAGATTTGACCTCACTGCAAACCTTGAGAAGAGAGACTTGGATAGTTGGGAAGAAACAAAAGCCCATTGTGTTAAATAATGAAGGCGAGTATAGAAGGATGAAGTCGACTAATACATGTGGTCGCGACCTATACCAACGTTTGAAACTGAAGACATAGATGACATTGTCTGAAAAGACTTCGCCTTACTGACAATCTAACAAAAGTACCTAAGGAAAAATGTGTTGAGAAGGTAGTACATTATTTTCAATAAAACATGCATTCCATAAATGTTTTGTATCTAGGGCAGGAGTAGCGTGGAATGCATGTAGAGTTCCCATGGTTGTTCCTCCACGAGGTGAAATGTCCAAATATTTATTATTCATTAGAGTTCAATGTTCTTTCATCCTATGCTATAATTCAAATTTCATGTTTCCTATCCATGGGATTTGGTGTTTAATGGATTATGGGATGCACTGTACCTTAATGAAGATTATTTCGCTTTGACTATCGTACTTACTTTCTTAAGTATTAGGTTAAACGATTCTATCAAAAACCATTTATATAATTGAATGATTATTTTTCAATATCCTCATTTGTATATGATCTATCTATTCTCAACAAAAAAAATTAAATGTAGGGCTCGCTTATGGTTGCATTCGCCACTTCCACTTATGTTTAGACTATAAATGTCGCATTTTCAAAATAACTCTAAAAGTGTGAAATATAACCTTTCTTTAAATACTACCTATATAATTTTGGTAACTAGCCAACCCCTCCTATCAATCTTTTGAGTCATCGGCTCCATCGGTTCTGTTTTCTTCCAGTTTGGTGGTAGAGGGCTTCTCTCTGAGTGCGCGGTGGTGGTAATTTTTTGGAGTTTGTCATGGTGGCGTTTTCGAGGGTATATTTCAGCTGGTGTTTTTGTTTCCTCCTTTGTTTTTCTGGCCTCCCCTTTCTCCTTGGCAAAAAGAGGCTTTGGACCAGAGCTTTGAGGTCCTTACTAGGGGAGTGCAGTGTTTTAAGGTCAACACTTTGATGTCCTGTGGGGGCATGCGGTGTTGGGTTAATACTTTGAGGTCCTTCGGGGGCGTGTGACTTCTGGTTTATTCTTTTTATCGTGTTTTTATTTTGGGATTTTTCCATGTTTTGATTTTCCTTTTGTAACCTACGTGCTAGTTATCATCTGGTGACTTTTTGGTTTTTTTGGGGCTGTGGTAGTTTATGTATTTGAGCAAGGTCTATGGACTTGGTTTGCAATGATCATCTATATAATCATGAAGATGTAAAAAATTGTATTTCGCTAATATAATTGAGCAATTTTCTTATTGGAAAAACATCCATGTAACCCAAACCTACACCACACTAAGAACATTAGCATCAACCATGACGCACTCCATCAAAAGGTAATAGGTAATGACATTTTCTACTTTCATGTATCTTATCAAGCTTATGAATGTTGTAGAGGAAATCTATTAGAAAACTTATCAAGCTTATGAATGTTGTAGAGGAAATCTGAAAACTTTTGAATGGTGTATTGTTTGATTAATTTTCATCAAATCCGCATTAACTTGTTTCAACAATAGGCACTCGAATATAATAATTTAATTTTAATATATAGGAAATTATGAAGCTAGAGTTTTGTAAATGGTACATGTAGTAATTCTAGTTGTGTTACATTGAGTTATATTAAATATTTTGAAAAATGCAATGCATTGAACATTAGTATAGGTTGATAAAGTAGGGGAAGAAATGTGTTTCAAAAGCAATATAGAATGAAAGGTTGGAGATTTATGGCCTTAATGTTACTTTTCCAATTAAATATGATGTTCTATGTTAGTTTACAATTGAATTTGTAAAATATATGTTATTGGTAGTGTAATATCTACACTTAAATTGTGTGTTGTCAAGAATATTTTAGTTTTAGGTTTAAGAGTAATGATTAGGTAGTTTGTTAAATAGGAATTGGAGTTTTTCAGTAGGATTCTATTACTATGTATGTATAGAAATAGAAGTATTTATGAATAAAAATTGTGTGAATTATTTGTGTATATCTCTTGTTTATGTATTGTTGCGATTTTTGTGCATTTATCATTATTTATCTTTATATTGGAGTTGGATTGAGTGTGGATTGGGTGTGACTCCCTCATGGGAGTGTCCAAGAAAATGAGAACATGTAAGAACTAATTTTTGTAGGTGTCCAGGATAGGTTAGGTAGAGTAATGTTGTAAGGAATGTGGGTGTGTGTTTGTGTTAATAAATCTGTTGTAGGGATTGAAGATGTTGCCCATAACTACTTTCGCTTAGAAAAGAAGTTGTCTGCCCTAGCCATCATGCAGTTTCATGCCTAAGATAACCCTGAGAGAACATAGTTGCCAAGTAAAGAATACCACAATGAAGTACATTGCTTGAAATCTACCTGGAAGATAAATCACATGGAAGATTTTCTATGTTATTTTCCAACTGTCTTTATTTTTCAGTAGTCTAAGGTTTGTTTTAGCAGCACTATTTACAACATTTTGATCAATTTCTTTTAGCAATTTAGCAACAACTTTGGATTCTACTAGAGAAGCCTTAATTTCTTATAGATAGTTGTTCAATAGTTGGGGATGCTTGTGCATCGAATAAGCTATAATGTTCAATAGTTGGGAATGCTTGTGGATCAGAGAAGCTATACCTCATTGGGGTTATAATACATGCATGTGGGGGTTGTTGTCCAATAGTTTAGGAGAGATCTGGTATCTAGAATATCATTATCATGCCTTTATGAGGGCTACGAGACATTTCATGTGCAAATGGTCTCCAATGATGTTGGGAACTTGGATTTCAGCTGGAAAACTATACCTTTCGGAGGAATAGGGAGTACCTTGAAGGAGTCTTATTGGTTCAAGAATTGTTTTAAAGGGCATCTTCTAAAGAATGCAATTTATGTTGTTTTTATGTTATCAATGATTTTAGTATTGTACTGTTAAGAGGGGGTGTTGGAGAATAAACCTCCAAAACAAAAATGCAATAGATAATGTTTAGGGATCTATTTTAGTGTGTAGACAACTCATGTCTATGTGCGATCAAGAATATCTTGGTTGTAGGTTTAAGAGAAATTATAGGGTAGTTTGTTAGTGTAGAGATTGGAGTCTTCCAGTAGGACTTTAACACTGTGTATATGTATAAATAGAAGTATATGTGAATAAATATTGTGTGTTGAGAGTCTTTGTGCATATCTCGTGCTTGTGTATGGTTGCAATCTTTGTGTGTTTCTCATTATTTATCAGATTGGACGCAATAGTGCAATAAAACGTTTCCTAAGAACCATGCTCTATGAATATATTGCAAACATCTTATGCAACCTCTTGTCAAAATTCTACCTTAAGAGCTTCAGATCTGAGGGCTTTCAAACTGAGGCCACAAATGACAATAGCACGAACCATGGGCTGGCAAGAAGGGGATGTAGCAAATATTGAAAGATAGGTCTAAAGAAAATCAAATATTTCCTATAGATTTCTCAGTTTTATCATGGGTTGATTTCTTCCATCTGTTGTATTCTATGTTGCACTTAGATCTAGTTATCATATATGGACCAAAAATTTGTTCATAGAAACACCACTAGTAATAGGAGAGGCTCCACATTGATGGGGGAAAGGAGGAGAAGTTGTTGGAATCTCAAAAGTTGTGGTTTCAGCTGTAGGAGGTGGTGAAGATGAACCTTACCCAATTCCAACTCTCAATTTTTGTCTCTTTTCTTACGCAACGTCAATGGCTTCTAGATTGGAATTTGTTTGATGATTAACATTTGTAGGCATGTTTTTGTAGGATCTTACATCATGGAGAGGTTTTTGTGTGAAATGGTACTTCAAACAATTATTTCTATATTCATTTATTTATTGCAAAACTTGCATTATATTATGCACTAACCTAGGTCTTTGAAATAGGACTAGACAAAGTCATGTTCTAGCTTACCTTTTCCACAGAGTTTTTTGGGTTCTTAGTCAAGGTTTAATGAGGAAAAGAAAAACTAACATGATCCCCCTATTTTGAAAAAAAATTCAAAACAACCTCCAATCTCTGTGAAAAATTTATTAGGGAAATATAAGGGAAATCAAATCACAAGTTTGGCACATCTACTACACATCTTGATAAATTGTTTGAATTAATGTATTTTTGATGCCATAAATCAACTACCCAACCTTTTACCCTTTCACATGATTACTAAATAGTTAGTTGGCATGAGAAATTATGAGAGTGAAAGAGATAAATTATATTAAACTCAAATAAAATGTTAACCTACACCATTGTATTTATTGTGGGGTGGGGTACAATGCCTTTGGGTTGTTGCACATTGTTACCCCCTCTCACCTAGNCTAATATAATTGAGCAATTTTCTTATTGGAAAAACATCCATGTAACCCAAACCTACACCACACTAAGAACATTAGCATCAACCATGACGCACTCCATCAAAAGGTAATAGGTAATGACATTTTCTACTTTCATGTATCTTATCAAGCTTATGAATGTTGTAGAGGAAATCTATTAGAAAACTTATCAAGCTTATGAATGTTGTAGAGGAAATCTGAAAACTTTTGAATGGTGTATTGTTTGATTAATTTTCATCAAATCCGCATTAACTTGTTTCAACAATAGGCACTCGAATATAATAATTTAATTTTAATATATAGGAAATTATGAAGCTAGAGTTTTGTAAATGGTACATGTAGTAATTCTAGTTGTGTTACATTGAGTTATATTAAATATTTTGAAAAATGCAATGCATTGAACATTAGTATAGGTTGATAAAGTAGGGGAAGAAATGTGTTTCAAAAGCAATATAGAATGAAAGGTTGGAGATTTATGGCCTTAATGTTACTTTTCCAATTAAATATGATGTTCTATGTTAGTTTACAATTGAATTTGTAAAATATATGTTATTGGTAGTGTAATATCTACACTTAAATTGTGTGTTGTCAAGAATATTTTAGTTTTAGGTTTAAGAGTAATGATTAGGTAGTTTGTTAAATAGGAATTGGAGTTTTTCAGTAGGATTCTATTACTATGTATGTATAGAAATAGAAGTATTTATGAATAAAAATTGTGTGAATTATTTGTGTATATCTCTTGTTTATGTATTGTTGCGATTTTTGTGCATTTATCATTATTTATCTTTATATTGGAGTTGGATTGAGTGTGGATTGGGTGTGACTCCCTCATGGGAGTGTCCAAGAAAATGAGAACATGTAAGAACTAATTTTTGTAGGTGTCCAGGATAGGTTAGGTAGAGTAATGTTGTAAGGAATGTGGGTGTGTGTTTGTGTTAATAAATCTGTTGTAGGGATTGAAGATGTTGCCCATAACTACTTTCGCTTAGAAAAGAAGTTGTCTGCCCTAGCCATCATGCAGTTTCATGCCTAAGATAACCCTGAGAGAACATAGTTGCCAAGTAAAGAATACCACAATGAAGTACATTGCTTGAAATCTACCTGGAAGATAAATCACATGGAAGATTTTCTATGTTATTTTCCAACTGTCTTTATTTTTCAGTAGTCTAAGGTTTGTTTTAGCAGCACTATTTACAACATTTTGATCAATTTCTTTTAGCAATTTAGCAACAACTTTGGATTCTACTAGAGAAGCCTTAATTTCTTATAGATAGTTGTTCAATAGTTGGGGATGCTTGTGCATCGAATAAGCTATAATGTTCAATAGTTGGGAATGCTTGTGGATCAGAGAAGCTATACCTCATTGGGGTTATAATACATGCATGTGGGGGTTGTTGTCCAATAGTTTAGGAGAGATCTGGTATCTAGAATATCATTATCATGCCTTTATGAGGGCTACGAGACATTTCATGTGCAAATGGTCTCCAATGATGTTGGGAACTTGGATTTCAGCTGGAAAACTATACCTTTCGGAGGAATAGGGAGTACCTTGAAGGAGTCTTATTGGTTCAAGAATTGTTTTAAAGGGCATCTTCTAAAGAATGCAATTTATGTTGTTTTTATGTTATCAATGATTTTAGTATTGTACTGTTAAGAGGGGGTGTTGGAGAATAAACCTCCAAAACAAAAATGCAATAGATAATGTTTAGGGATCTATTTTAGTGTGTAGACAACTCATGTCTATGTGCGATCAAGAATATCTTGGTTGTAGGTTTAAGAGAAATTATAGGGTAGTTTGTTAGTGTAGAGATTGGAGTCTTCCAGTAGGACTTTAACACTGTGTATATGTATAAATAGAAGTATATGTGAATAAATATTGTGTGTTGAGAGTCTTTGTGCATATCTCGTGCTTGTGTATGGTTGCAATCTTTGTGTGTTTCTCATTATTTATCAGATTGGACGCAATAGTGCAATAAAACGTTTCCTAAGAACCATGCTCTATGAATATATTGCAAACATCTTATGCAACCTCTTGTCAAAATTCTACCTTAAGAGCTTCAGATCTGAGGGCTTTCAAACTGAGGCCACAAATGACAATAGCACGAACCATGGGCTGGCAAGAAGGGGATGTAGCAAATATTGAAAGATAGGTCTAAAGAAAATCAAATATTTCCTATAGATTTCTCAGTTTTATCATGGGTTGATTTCTTCCATCTGTTGTATTCTATGTTGCACTTAGATCTAGTTATCATATATGGACCAAAAATTTGTTCATAGAAACACCACTAGTAATAGGAGAGGCTCCACATTGATGGGGGAAAGGAGGAGAAGTTGTTGGAATCTCAAAAGTTGTGGTTTCAGCTGTAGGAGGTGGTGAAGATGAACCTTACCCAATTCCAACTCTCAATTTTTGTCTCTTTTCTTACGCAACGTCAATGGCTTCTAGATTGGAATTTGTTTGATGATTAACATTTGTAGGCATGTTTTTGTAGGATCTTACATCATGGAGAGGTTTTTGTGTGAAATGGTACTTCAAACAATTATTTCTATATTCATTTATTTATTGCAAAACTTGCATTATATTATGCACTAACCTAGGTCTTTGAAATAGGACTAGACAAAGTCATGTTCTAGCTTACCTTTTCCACAGAGTTTTTTGGGTTCTTAGTCAAGGTTTAATGAGGAAAAGAAAAACTAACATGATCCCCCTATTTTGAAAAAAAATTCAAAACAACCTCCAATCTCTGTGAAAAATTTATTAGGGAAATATAAGGGAAATCAAATCACAAGTTTGGCACATCTACTACACATCTTGATAAATTGTTTGAATTAATGTATTTTTGATGCCATAAATCAACTACCCAACCTTTTACCCTTTCACATGATTACTAAATAGTTAGTTGGCATGAGAAATTATGAGAGTGAAAGAGATAAATTATATTAAACTCAAATAAAATGTTAACCTACACCATTGTATTTATTGTGGGGTGGGGTACAATGCCTTTGGGTTGTTGCACATTGTTACCCCCTCTCACCTAGCGGTAACTAGAGGAGATCATTCTTCATGTTCCACATTGCAGATAGTGATTCCATAGATGACGATCAACATTCTCCATAGACAACAACCCCTGAGATGTCTCCCGCTTATCATTTCTCAACTCATTCACTTAATCAATAGGTTCATTCAATGATGGTGGTCCAACACACATGAAGTACATTAGTCATTTGTTTCATACAAAGTGTTACTTTTAATGCATTAGGCATTTAGGTGAGGATCATGGGTTGAAGTCAGATAATGGATCACGAAGCTTGGAAGTTATGATTTTTTCCTTGTTTCATTTTGGTGGCCATCATGTGTGTCCTAGTCAAGTGTTTTCACTCTTGGAGACTAGGGGTGCTATTGGGAGGCCTTGATAGGGGTAACATGTCATTCCCTTCCATTCTTAACACATTCCATCCATATTCCTTATGTTTTCCTATCTCCCGGCAGTGGTTGTTACATGTATCCCAAAAAGGTTAGTACCTTCATCCTCCTATGAGAAGAAGGGGCTTGAATGTTCGAGGTTGATGCAGCTAGTAAAAGAATGGAAAATGAAATGGGATGACAAATGATAAATCAAAGTCCAAAGATCAGCTTGAGCTCTACCCCCTTGCTACGAGGCCATCACCCAAAGTCCTAATGCACTGAATACATATCAAATTAAAAGGACTTAATTGAATCCCAGTAAAAATAAATGCATAAACCTAAAAATGGTCTTGCAAAGCAATAAATGAATATCAAAAGGAAAAAATAGGGGTTTGGGAAGAAACAGTGTCGAGGAAAGGGTAACTCAATCCATTGAGCAGTCCCTCTACAAAGGTGCTCATAGAGATGATCCTCGCATGTGACCTTGCATGTCAATGACACCATGACCATGAAGTATACTCCATGTCATATCATTCACTTATACTTACACTTTGATGGGTTTCTCGGGAACTACTGTTCTACTTGGGTACCGACACACATAATAGGGTCTTGTGATGGTCCTCCCATACCTAAACTTGGCAAATTGCATAAAATCTTAAGCTAGTGTGAAGTTTAAAGAAGATACATAATCTGAATTGCTTATGTGGATTTTGTATTAAATTGTGGCTTAATTTTTATGATTCTAGTGGCTCTTGTATCCATAATGGTTGGTCTTACTTGATTCTATGAGCCCTTGCTTGATGATGATGCACCCCTTGATATGGTCCTATGGAGGACGTTATGATACTTTTATCATGGAAATTGCACATTGTATGGAGGATGTTGGGACCCTGATGATGAGTGTTGGGTTACTTGATGATTTAGCCTGCTCTCTCACACCTTCCTGCACCTACTAGACCTAGGACGGTGCATTGATGACTGAGGATGTTGTATGTACAATTGGACATGCCACTTGGATCCCATGATGATGTCATGCACCCTTTGAGGATGTTATGGCATGGATGTGGCATGACATGATTATAGTAGACCTCTTTGGAGAGGTGATGGAGCTCACCTCCTTGATGATGTTGTCATTCTCACCTTGGACGTGCATGATTAGGGAATGACATCATGCTTGGGATGATTTGATGCTTGATTGAGTCGACCTAACATTATGACGATGAGTTGGAACCTTGTTGATAATGAATCTTTGATGATGCTTTACACATTTTGGGGATGGATGTGGCTTTTGGAGCCTTTGCACTGACTTGAAATGGTTTACACATATGTTATTGGTAGTGGAATATCTACACTTAAATTATGTTCTTCACATACATGTGAAGGTGCATGAAGTGTACTCTTAGCATTCCTTATTGTTTACTCAATGTTGTTTTTATTTACAATTATGCTCATCTAGCCATTTTAAGTTTCAATCTTTATAACTTGTACCATCTTACACTGTTTTTTGT
The DNA here is from genome assembly GCA_010110895.2 of Picea sitchensis. Lineage (NCBI taxonomy): Eukaryota > Viridiplantae > Streptophyta > Pinopsida > Pinales > Pinaceae > Picea > Picea sitchensis. Next base: position 55,411 of record SNQJ01S0010194.1, read on the forward strand.
AAAAAAATTACTCGTGCGTGTTTGTACTTTCTAAATGCAATGTTGACTGTTAATCTTTGTTTCTTCTTCATAAACTATTGAAATGCTTTACACATATTGTATTGGTAGTGGAATATATACACTTAAATTATGTTCTTCGCATACAAGTGAAGGCACATGAAGTGTGATCTTAGCATTCCTTATATTTTGTTTACTAAATGTTGTTTTTCTTTTCGATTGTGCTCTTCTAGCCATTTTAAGTCTTCAATATTTATAACATGTACCATCTTACACTGTTTTTTGTAAAAAAATCTTCCTTCGTGACTAATTATAGAGGGTTGGTTTGATTTCAAGGCATTTTATTTGGTTGAGTGTTTTGACATATTCCTAACCAAGGAGCACGGTGTTCGACTTGGTAAGTCGTGTACACAAATATTGCTAGTTTTCTATAACCACAATCATTCTACACAAATATCACGAAGCAACGTATGCAACCAACGTTGCTAGTTTTTCATTATATCAACTAAAACATATGTAACAACAATTTCAATTTAAGTTAAAGGGAAAAAAGCTAAAATCCCTTTTTCTCTCATCACCTAAGGTAAAGACATTGCAATTAACCATGGTTATAACAACCCTATCATTCTATCTTTTTTTTCTTTTTTTTTTTTTAATGTGGACTCCAATGGTGACTCAAATAATAGAAACATTCATATGTAATAATACACAATTAGCAAACCATGTAATTAACCTAAGTTCATTCATAAGGATGATGACTAGTCCAATTATCATGAAGGGCAAGGTGTCAATTTGATGGAGAAATTTGTTCTAGTAAGAGTTGTGTTAGTAAGAGTTGTAGTAAGAGTTGTGTTAGTAAGAGTTGTGTTATTGGTAAAGTAAGTTCCAACATAGAGATGACAACTAATTCAACTATCATGGGGGCCAAAGTGTGCATTCAATAGAGAAATATGTTCTAATAAAAACCGAGTTACTCAAATGTTGTTTATAAGGGGAGATTTATTTTTATGTTAGAATTTATGGTTAATAATATATATTTTTTAGATATTCTAAATGTATCTATCAATTTAATCTATATTAAAGTTTCATATACTATTCTATTATTTGGGTTCACTTGTCTTTGTTTTTTTTCTCCTCCATATGAGACCTTCATAACCATTCGCATGTGAGCTCTTTTGAGATAATGTCATCTATGTCTTCAGTCTCAAACGTCAACATAGGTCACGAACACATGTATTAGTCGGCTTCATCCTTTTATACTAGTTTTCATTACTTAGCTCAGTGGGATTTTGTTTCTTCCCAGCGATCCAAGTCTCTCTTGTCAGGGTTTGTAGTGAGGTCAAAGCTCAAACAAAAAAACAAATACAATGAAATATAAAAATAGTTTTTTTTAAGAAACAATAAAACAAGATGAAATTGAAAGTGTGCACATTTTTCATTTTCAAGGCTTCACTTTTCACTTTGACACCACTAGCATTTATTGTTGTTTAGGAAGGCATAACCAATATTGATGTAACATCATGGGGTTGATATAGTATCTAGCAAGGTTCTTGGCTATAAAGACAAGATTATGCGTTGAACCATGAAACCATCTTAATAACACCTACTCATGGTCTTCTCAAGTGACCAAAATATACTTTATTATAACACTACAATGAATGTGTCATTTAATGTGTACACTTGAATGAAGGTTTTTTTGTTCTCTTAGCAATTTTAAAAGTTTTTATTTTATTAGAATCTTTAGCTATATAACTTAATATTTCAACCAAATTAAGCAATGAAATCAACCATTAAACTCTTTTTGAGTTACCACTTTATTTCATTATAATCCATGACATGATTCTATGGAAACAAGAGCTTTACTTTTTTTAGTTTTATTTTTCCACTATCAAACATATTGACATCAAAATACAATGTAGTAAAAATACATAGTTATCATTTACCATCTTGATGTATAGAATAATTTAATATAGTTTATTTATTTACTTTTTCAGTAATTTAGAATACCATATTAATTATTGACTTGTGGTGTGGTGTGTAAGTGTTATTAGGTGCAAGTGTTGGAGCTGGAGTGGAAATTGCTTTTGAGACTTATGAAGCTAAGAAAAAAGTAACTTTCTTGGCTCGTATAAAAGTTTGATACCATATTAGTATTGATATGTTGAGTTTAAGTATAATTGATAGAACAAATAATTTTACAAATTAATAAATTAGTTAAATATTTAAGATTTCAATTAGAAGGCACAATCTATTACCCATTTGTTAGCATTGTTTTTTACTATATTGAAGGAATAGTTAGTAATTTTTTAGTATTGATTTTTGTTATATTGTTTTTTAATTTTTTTTTTCATAATAATTGGATATTTCGTAACAGTCGTGTTTCATTTTTCATAATAATTGTATCATTTTGTAATAGTCACGTTGCTTTTTATTATATTGAATGAATAGTTAATCATTTTTTAAGTATTGATTTTAGTTATATTGTTTTTTTTATATTAATGTTTGTTTTTTATTTTTTTTTCATAATAATGGGATATTTTGTAATAGTCGTGTTTCATTTTTCATAATAATTGGATCATTTTGTAATAGTCACGTTTCATTTTTCTTAGTATTGGAAATGAGGATTAGTTTATTCCTAGTTCTTGCATTCCTTATGAAATGAGAATTGGCTTAATAGAGGAATTAGAGTTATATTGTTTTTTTAATATTTTTATTTGTTTTTCCAAGTTTTTTATTTTATAATAATTGGTTCATTTTGTAATGGTTTTGTTTTATTTTTTTTAATATTGGAAATGAAGATTAGTTTATTCTCAATTTCTACAAAATGGGAATTGGATTGCTAAGGAATTAGAGCTATATAAAGAGAAGGTAATAGATTAACAATCAACATACGTAACACATGTCAATATGAAAAGACTAAAAGCCTCAACATATTAAACTTGAGTGTACATAATATAAAATGTTTCATGACCTAGTGCTTTGAGTTCTTTGCATTACCCATAACGTTGTGAAGCAACATATTACATGATATTAAGCTCGAAGGCGAAGAAACCACCTTGACCTATTCATTTAATTAATTGTCCAAATGGTTGGTATAAAAAATCTCAAGGTGACATTTGTACAAAACCTGATTCTTGCCTTTGAAATGTTCTATGTCCAATCTGGGCCAAATGACTAAGGCAATAGATGATCATGATGTATATAATTTGGAGGATGGCTTTGGGACATCTTGATCTAGATCTATTGGTAGTTGATCAGATCTTCAAATTCTCAGAAAAAACCATGTCACTCCACATACTCAACTCTCGAGTATGCTTCACATACTTAACATTGCTAATTTTTTCCACTAGGATTGATTACGTGTAGGTGAATGAATCCAACTTTTGTGCAATTTACTTAACTTGAATGCTATGTGCTTTGAAAATAAATACCATTTTTTTATACAAATATTCAATAATTACAAAAAGAAACATTGATATTAGCTAANCCACTAGGATTGATTACGTGTAGGTGAATGAATCCAACTTTTGTGCAATTTACTTAACTTGAATGCTATGTGCTTTGAAAATAAATACCATTTTTTTATACAAATATTCAATAATTACAAAAAGAAACATTGATATTAGCTAAATTTTTTTTTTAAATAGGCTTATTATGTGTATTATGTGTAGGTAAAGCAATCTTAGTTGAGTATAATTACTCACTTGATTAAAGATGCATAACATACAATAGAATATACAAAACAATCCCAAGGTATTGATAATACAAATATTTGATAATTGAAAAAAAAGGACAATGATAATATATATATATATTTTTTAATTAAATTTATTATGTATAGATAAAACAATCTCACTTGAATATAATTTCATATTTGATTAAACACGAATAACAAAAAAATGTAATAGAAATATATAAATATTAAATTTATGAAGAAAAATATATTTATTAAATTTGATATTTAATTTCGAACAAAATTAATTACACGATATTTCATCTTTACTTAGAAAATTAATAACACAATCTTTAAAATATAAAATAATACGAAAACAAATACTTGTTACATAATAATTTACCCTTGTTTAAGTTTTGAGAATGCATATATCACTATATACATTTTTAAACATTAGAATAGTGAGTACTTAAGTGGAAAACATAGTGAATCAATGATATTTCCTTAAATGTAATTAATTTATATTGTTAACCAATACTTATATATATTATCTCTACTTTCTTAAAGTTTTATTATTAATAAATAAATTTATATAAAGTAAAAATTTAGTTGGTGTATGTGCATTTTGTCATATCTATCACAATGAATCTCTCATATTTTTGGAGTTTATCTATATTTCATTAAATTTTGAAAGTGTTACCAATCATAGTAGCAAGTCAAATAATTGAAACATTTGTATGTAATAATATGAAAGTATGTGACATTGTAGCTAACCTAATTTCCATTGTACAAATGATGGTTTGTTCGAGTAATACTAAAAGATTTCCAACAATCATAGAGACCAGGGTTGCCCTCTTTGTAAGGGGTTAATAACATGGAATTTATTTTATGTTGAAATTTATGCTAGTTAACCTAAAACATTTTAATAATTTAAAACTTATTAACCGGTTTGATTTATTAGTCTTGCATAGGTATAGACTTCTCCCTCCTTCAATGTAGTGGAATAGGTTCATTGATAGGGGTCTTCAAAAGGGTGTTCCCTTTGTCTTTTCAGGGACTAGGCATGGTTGTGGTCATGCAATATGTTTTAGTTGACCTATTAGTCTCTTCCCCCGGTTGCTCCTTTGCTCAACAAATGTTGGAACATGTCCCTTTGTCGTTGTGTTCTTCAATTGTTTTCTTTGACTAGAAGAGCACAATGGGTTCATGGTGCCACCAACCATTTCACTATCATTTCTTCCCCTACCATTAATTTTGGTTTAAGTGGCTTCTTCCACCGAACAAGAATTTCCAATCTACTCAAGTCACAAATAAAACACAACATCATCCATGGAGATTATTCCTATTAGCTACAATTGCGTTGTTGTTTTTTAATGTTGTGTCACTCATTCATAAACATATATGTATGTACCTGATATAGTTACCAAGTTCGAGTTCGAATTTGATATGATATGATAAAAATTCAGATAAAAAATTCTAGAGTATACAACTTAAAGAATGGATATATATGATTTCATTCCCAGAGCTAATTTGACTATATATATTCAATAGAGAGACATGCATTCCGCTCATTTTAATCCTCATCCACTTTGAAATTTGAAAAACTCATGATAACCCTGGACAATGCAACAACCTTAGAAGTGCGATTCGTCGAGGGAAGCCCTTAAAGGTGTGATTCATCGAGGGAAGTTGTGCCCATCTCTTAGTATTATCCCTCCAAAATAACCTCTTCTTTTCTCAGCGACCCATCATCAACCCATTGCCTCTTAGCCTTATCACTCCAAATTCACTATCTTTCAGAGAATAAAAAATTTCATGTTATTTAAGTTTAACTCCATCTAAATCATTAAATGTTTGGAAGCTCTAAAAGAGAATTCCATCTCAAAATATTTGTCTATTCTAAAACCAAGAGGAAAATTACATCCTAGACCACTACAAATTGAAACAACCTTACAAATTTGATAATTCTCGAGATAGCTCTTCAACAACAATTCAATTAGATGGATGTCTAACCCTGTAACTTTTCACATAGTGTATATTCGAGAGTGGCAATGGGATTATGATCAAAGGTATATCCACCAACCAACCATCAATATATCTAAGTTCTCCATTTGGTCGATTGAGATAGCTAAACTCTTTTGAAACTGCTCAAACTCTCTCGATCAATATGGAGTAGGACTAGCAGACCCAATATGAACATGACAAATCCAGAGAGATATAGACCTTTCATCTTTGAAGAATGTCTTTTTAGATCATGATTAATAGATTATAATCTAAAAGATGTCTATATCCACTTCTTATTGTTCAAGCAAACAATGCTAGATCAATGATTGTTGAAGATTGATAGGTCTTGTTAGATCACGATTAATAGATGAGAATCTAGAAGATGTCCACAACCACTTCTTACTGTTTGAGCAAACAAATGCTAGAAAAAACCACTTCTTTAAATTGTTTGAGCAAGCAAATGCTAGATCAATGATCGTAGAAGATTGATCAAGTTACCAACAATAGAAAAGTATTGCTTCAATATGCAAAAAATATCGATTTTTCCAATTTTCACATATGCCAACCATATCGAATTTGTCTCAAATTATTTACATTCGAATTGAATTATCAAATTATCGTAGTTTCTGCTCCAATTCAAGTGAATTTTATAACTATGGTACTACATGTTTACTTCAGAGATTGAGTGATTATTATTTTCTAATCTCAATAAAGTGAAAATGACATGATGCAGGATATCTTCCTCTCTAAAACTAATAAAGTCTCATAAAGAATATTTGTATTCTCAATATGAGACTCTAAAATTTATAAGGAATATTTTTACACTTAATATTTTCAATATGAGACTAAAAAAATTCATGGAGAATATTTTTACAAAGAGAATGTTTGTTTTGCATATTTATGGGGAGTATTGTAACTTTTTTGATTTTGAAACTTTTTGCAGTGTATTTCGAAGAATAAGTTCAATATGAGACTAAAAAAATTCATGGAGAATATTTGTACAAAGAGAATGTTTGTTTTGCATATTTATGGGGAGTATTGTAATTTTTTGATTTTGGAACTTTTTGCAATGTATTTTGAAGAATAAGTTCAATAGTAAATATAGTAAATATATATAACTACTTTTGATTAAATTTTGATAATATTGTAGATGTTGTTTGGTTAAATATTTTTTCTTTTCCATTTCAAAATCAAGATTGGTTTGTAGGCTATGACTCCTTTCGAATACATATAACTATTCCACAGTAAATTGTTATTTATTATTATTATTATTTTTTTTTTTAAATTATATTTTTATTTAGAAAAAATAAATAAATACTTTATAAATTATATGTTTATTAAGTGGTTATTATCCCATCCACTTCAATATGCAATATTAAATGTTGAGGAGTGGTATATAAGTTGTTAGATTTGAAAATAATTCAAATACAATAACCTATATACCACACCATACAACATTTGAATGTTGCATAATAAGATGACTATAACAAGATAAATATTGTTCATCCTTTTTTTCGATATTAATAAGAAAAATAAAAAACTCCGTATAATACAATACATAAAAGCCTCCCTTGACATCACCTTTCGTACTCACATAGACATAAAAGACAAGTGGAATAGGTACTACAAACGGATGGAATAAGTATAGGATAGGTAAGAGGGTAAAGTATTTTATCTTTTAGTGAAAAAAGTGGTTTTTAATGGACAATAAAAAAAACTTGTTACATCATTAAATTTTGATTATTTAAAATAAATTTTTTTATAATAAAAAATATTTTTTAAAATTTAAAATTTATATATTTTGATATTAATAAATGGATTAATTAATAAAAAGCTAAAAACAATTGTTCTCGAAAGTGGTTAACTCACATAACTCACTATGCACATGAGTCGTCACTCTGTATTGAAACCTATGGACACTTGGTTCTCTGATTTCTGTGTTGATAACTTAGGTGGATGTGCTGGGATATGACAAGGTCATTTCATGTAGAGCTCATCGTGGATGAAGGATTTCAAACGCTAAGTAAGGTTGTAGGCTTGCACGACGGAGGACGACAACCTTAATGCTTGCTATAGGGACTTCAATGACCTCATAATGACCATGACGCAAGAGAGGAGAAGGCATTTTATCCAGTACAGGACCTAGAAACAATGTCATTCTATTTCTGGTCTTTACCTGGTGTGCAGTTGTTGTGGAAGGAAACTGGTAATATGGGCATTCCATTTCTAGGAGAGGGTTTGGATTTCTCAGCTAAGGAAGCTAATAGGTTATGAGAATAACATGCCGAGGTAAAGGGGATGCCCGAAGCGAGGAAGAAGAACCCACTTCCCTGTGGGTCAATCCATTTCCACGGTCGAAGACATGGACAAACAGAACTATCAAGCAAGGATCAACAACATGAAAGTGGTCACACCTCGGGAGGTTGGGGATGCAAAATAGAGTGGTTTGAAAGGAGGGGGCACTCTCTTGTCTACGCCTCAAAGTCCTTTCTAGGATGCACTTTGTCCGAGAGCCCACCTCCTAGCACTCATAATAATTCTACCAACAACTGTCACGAAGCTCACTCAGAGGACAATTCAACGAGGCACTCTCTGGCATCGTCACATGCAAGCACGAGGAGCAAGAACAACGAAGAGAACACATAGCGTATTCTTGGTGCCCTTTCCACTCTTCAACAACTAGTCTTTGAGCTTTGCAGTGAGGTATTTGATGTAAAATTTTGCATTGAGATTTTGGAGAAAGGTATAGCCTCGGTCATGCCCTTCGATTTCACTTGAGAAGCTGCGACTTCTTCTGTGCTAGTGGGGGAAAGGGTGCCTATCCTACTTCCTCCTATTCAAGAATGGTGTTAGGCTTGAAGATCACTAGGTTTTTCTTTGGTTTTGGTCTTACAATTTTGCATATGGGTTTATTGTGTATAATTGTTATCAATCTTGAGGTCAATTGACAGAGTATGGGTCTAGTCTTCTTGTATATGGCTTATGTCAATCGATGCCACTCGACACTGTCTTTTTCAAAGTCTTATAGTTAGTACAATTGTGAACAATCAACTGGAGCAAAGTCATTTTCCAGCAATGGCGACTTACGCTCCATGGAACAACCATTTTTGTAATAGTTTTCTATAGGAGGCAATTTATAAAAATCTTACTTACAATTTTTTTTTTAATTATATAAAAATTTAAATTAAATCTTTTAATATAACTTTTTTTTTTTTTGCCTTAAATTATGCTACTTGATTGCAATAAGTAAAATTGATTATTATAACTTCGACTTTTAAGTGAAAACCTTCTTCAATTGAACTTGCAATGAGTGCGATTGCACACTTTACAAAGAAGTAAAATTATTTGTTGTAACTTCAACTTGTAATCAATCTTTTTTAAAATTTTCCTTTCCAAGACCATTTATTATAGTATTATTTTTTTAATGTTATTTAATAATAATAATAATAATCTAATTTTAAGGTCACGACCAAGCGAGACACCAATTTGGTGTATGAGGACCCCTTGTTTGCGTGACAAGGGATCCCCTCCACCCAACGATTTGACTGGTAAAGTTTACAGAGCTATACATACCCTATTTCCCTCTGGATTTGATCTTGCGATCTCTTAGAAGGAAACACATGTTCTTAACCATTAGGCCCACTCTGGCTGTATGATTTAAAAAAAATAATAATATGTAAAATAAACATTTTTTTAATAAGTAACATGTTAAATTGCAATCATAAACTTGGTATCTAATTTTATGTATGGAATTAAGGCTAAATGTTATTATAAAACATATGACCTCATTAAAGATAGTTTTAATGACGACCATAAGCGATATTGGGTTTATATATTGGCTAAGAGCTCGTATTTCTTATACATAAGGAAACAAATTAATGAACCAAGATTTAGAGGTATCTGGTAAGAGTGAAAGTCTACTCCCTTACCTACCACTGGTGGGTCATTTCAAGTGGCATGGTTTTCATTAAATAATAGTGATGAGTCATCCCACATTTATAGATAACAACCAGTGATAGTTGATCTCACTTTTGGTTGACAACTGAGTTATGAAAATTTTTGCCACTTTCGAATAAATACGAAGAAATGTCTAATGTTATTGATTTTTAGAGTTGTTTAAATTGTATTTATCTTAGTGGTTATATTATTGTATTGAGAAAAAATAGGTGTATTATACAACTTAGCATGACATAAATTCATCTTAACTTCGGAGCTATTAAACATCAAGAAGGATTGAAAACAAATTGAGATGTAAATTTGTTAGAGTTGAAAAGATCCCAAATTAATATGAATCTAAGCTTGTATGTGGGTGTGGATATCTCAATGGGTTAGCTTAATTGGTCATTGCTAATGTTGTTGGGATTTTGGCTAGTTACCTATTAGTACATGCTCAGTTCAAATCCATCTAGGTTATGCATACTAGTTTACATCGAAGGGTTTAATAGGGATGCCATCCGCAAACGTGACTAAGCATCCCTTTGGTTAATTTGTGAGGTTTGCATTGTGTGTGTAAGCCCAATGGGCTAGCTTGAGTGCTTTGAATTTCATATAAAAGGTCTTAGGGTCATTCCCTTAGGCTAGTTCAAATCAAACATCATAATCAACGTCAATAAGTTTATGCTGCGTACTATTAACGAAATGAAAAAAAATGCCCAATTTTTTTTTACAAGTTTTCCTTAAATATATATACAAAATTTAGTTTAGTTAATAATTAATACTATTTTCTTAAATATTATTTTTTACATTAAAAAATAAATTTTTAATATTTTGATTTATAAGCCTAAGTTATATATTTATATATTGTTATGTATTTTTTTAAATATTATTTTAATAACTTATTGTTATATATATTTTTAAATATTATTTTTGGTCAACTTAATGCCACATTAGCATTAGGGATGGATATTATACATCTCTATTATACTTAGTTATATACTTTATTTCTTTTGTTACAATGAAATAAAAGTAAAATTCATAATGTGTATGTGAAAGAAAAATATTATAATAATTAAAAAATAATATAAAATAAAAAAATATAATATAAATCTATTTAAATTTTGATATATAAAAAAATTAAAAAAAAAATATTTTTTATTTTAATTAATAATAGATTTTTAACCAAAATGAATTTGATTAATTTAGATTTATTCCCCGTTAAAAAAAATTGAAATAAATATGTAAAACTTAAATAGTAGAAATTATGACAAAAATAAATTTTTATTTATTTTATTATTTTAATTAATAATAATTTTTTAACCAAAATGAATTTGATTAATTTAGATTCAGTACTTGTTAAAAAAAATTGATATAAATATGTAAAACTTAAACGGTAGAAATTATGACATAAATAACATAAAATAAACTAAAACAGAAATAATATATTATTGTTATAATATATAATTCTTACATAAAAATGTTAACTGAGTTTAGTTTGAGCAATTTGTGTTGAGGGGTGTTTTTCTTCACCTAAGTTCAACGCAAGTGATATGTTGAGATCTTAAATAAGCAAACTATTCAAAAAAGTGTTGAATTTTTACGACTTATCCCAAATACCATTTCAAAATAAAAAGAAATGCCCAATAAATTTCCCCAAACTCTATTCCAAAATTACAAAATAAAATAAAAAATAATAATTATTATTATTCTTGAAAAAAAATAAAAACTAAAGTTTAAGCATAATCACATAATTGTTAGAAGAATCTAGTTAGGTAGGGTAGCAGGTGCCTTCATGATAAAAATATCCATGGCATTGATTAACTTTATGGATGCCATAATACCTATATTATCATAATGAGTATGTCCCCTACACACTCATCATTTCCAATTGTAAAATCATATTGGAAAGTTTGCCTTCACAATGAAGGAACATGTACTTCAACTGTGATGAAGACTAACGAGAATGGTTAAGTGGTTTCTAGTGGGACCATCCATTTCAATGCCATATTTGGGTGCTTGTCTATTTTTCTAGCGGGACCTTCCATTTATTTGCCATATCTGGGTGCTTGTCTATCTTTCTAGTGGGACCTTCTATTTATTTTTCATATCTAGTTGCTTGTCTATCTTTCAAGCAACTTTCCTTCTAGGTCTATTTATATTGATGGTGATATTTTTTTGAATGGTAATGCCATTTCAATGCCATATATGGGTGCTTGTCTATTTTTCTAGTGGGACCTTCCATTTATTTGCCATATCTAGGTGCTTGTCTATCTTTCTAGTGGGACCTTCCATTTATTTGTCATATCTAGTTACTTGTCTATCTTTCAAACAACTTCCCTTCTAGGTCTATTTATGTTGATGGTGATATTTTTTGAATGGTGATGCATCAAAGAAACTTCAAACATGAGCTTTGAAAAGTTCTCTCATATATTCATAAATATATCCACCTTCTCCCTCCTCCGCGAGTCCTTTGTGATTTATATTCTTGTGTTCTGAGGTGTTTGTTTTTCTTTGTGATTTAGATTCTTGTGTTCTCAGTTTGTTTTGGTTTTGTGTATGTAATTGATTTTCATGAGTCTCTTCTTTTTCATGTGAAAATGGAAATGTCCTTAACTATGAGTGCTGCCATGTTTTGTTGTTTGGTTTTAAAGTCTTAAAATTTAGATATAGACGGTGTCAAAGTTTTAAATGTTAGAGTTAAACTATATATTTTTAAAATATTAAAATTTAGATATAAACGATGTTAAAATTTTAAATGTTAAAGTTAAATAATTTCAAAATTTATATATATATGAAAATGTTGTCAAAGTTTTAAAAATGTATTTTTCAAAGTTCTAAATGTTAGAGTTAAACAATTTCAAAATCTCTCTATATATAAAAGGAAATGTAGTTTTTTATATTAGAGTAAATTCTTCATGTGACTATAAAATATTTAAAAAAAGTTTTTTTTTCAACATTGTAAAATATTCTTTTTAAATAGGCCATTTCATAATTGACAATGAAGTTTCATCTCTAATTATCTTCCTTAGTTAGAATCCTAGGGGCATTTTTAAAAGCTCATGGGTTGATTTGTCACTTCAATAGTATATGTATATGTTCATGTATCTCAAACCTTCATAAATTTATCTCTTATATTTAAAAATTCTTTCTCCATCAAGAAGCTTTTATTCATGCTTGTGCTTTTGGGTTCTTCATAGTGGAATTTGACTTCATTGAAGACAAATATAGTATTATTCATTTTGAACCTTGTTTTATGGGTCATGTAAGCATAAAAATGAAATTGTGGTTTCCATTATTTGATTCCTATTTTAAATTGTAATGAAATTGTGGTTTCCATTATTTGATTCCTATTTTAAATTGTAAACTTTAGCCCCAATGTGGGTCATACTCCCTAATATGCATTCACTACTACAATGCAAGGCTGGCCATAGTGTAGTTGATTTGTGTTGCTACACCCCTTTTCTCCTAGCTAAGTTTTTTTTGTTGATGCATGTCGAGTTTTTGTGAGGGGACTCTGCATCGTCTTTGTTCCATCTTTATACCATGTTTATGACGTTGAAAACATCCAAAAAATTATTAGTTTTTCTTGTGTTGTATCTACATCGTGTTGTGTATATTTGCATCTCACTGGCATTAGTATTGCATCGAGCATGCATCGTAATAATTTGTCATGCAAATCATGTATCATGTGTACATCATATTGTGTCAATTATGTGTCGTATGCATAGATTTATAACATCGTTATATTGTATTTGATAAAAAAAATTGTGTTATGAAATTGTTGTCATATTCACACACAATTCAAACACCATTCTTCTACGAAGTTCCAACTAACACTAACAAGAGCACAATATGCAGAATTTGATGTGTGGAACCATAAGGTCTTTGGGAAGGGGATAATAGAAACTAATGTAAAGAATCATAATATAACTATGAAGGGAAGGATATAGAACAAGATGTTACAAAGACATATTTATTTATTTATGCAAACATGCATCAAGCCTTGAAACCCCTTCTTTTCAAAGTGCAGACTAATACACTACACTAAAGAGTAAAAACCACCATTCAAGCTACTGCTAAGTACTTAGTGTTGTCATATACCACCTAGTTTATATTCATGCTAAATAATTCTTCCCTATCAAGTTATTCAACTTTTGTGGGCTCGGTAAGTCATACTCAATGCCATATCTAGGAGTTAGATGTGAAAATAATTTATTAATAATGCACATTATTTTTTAATTAATACGAATGATTATAATTCATTTTTAAAAAGTATAATTAATAATAATAATCAATTAATAATATTATAAATTATAATAAAATACTAACCTCAATCACCGTTCATTGTGTTCACTACTAATATTTAAATATATCAGTTAACTAGTGTTATATACCTCAATAGATCTGGAAATATACTTCATAAATAAACCAATAATAAACCCAAACCATTCAATAAAATAATGAACACAAGAATGTAGACAAAACCCTTGAGGTAGGGTAACACCATAGGAGTGGGCTAACGCGGGAGCAATCTTCCCTCCTGAGTGTCTTTTCCTGCAGGTCCTTCGACGACGTGGTTTTAAATTTCTGGCCAATCCAGAACTATGATCGATTTTTTGAGCATTTGGGTTGGTTTAAAATGGGGCAAAACCTACGGGGTAAATTTTTTGAAATGCATGGAACTTTGATTGTGCGAGACTCAAGCTACCCCTGAAAATTTGGCTGGTTTCAGGGCCATTTTTTTGCCTGAAAAGCAGGCCTATTTGCTCCCGAGTTAGCCTACTCCTAACACCATATATTATTCCTTATGGAAGGAATGCACTCCTCAAGCAATCCTTGCTTGTACAATAACGATATTCTTCACCATGCCTCAATACATTGCGTCCACTTCTTTATATAGTATTCTCTATCTTCTAGGAACATTCTAGAGAATGAATCTTCTAGAAAGCCTATTTATTATATCTAACTACCATAGTGGGTCTTATTTAATAATATAGTGGACCTAGTCCACCTTACATTGAATGACATCCACTAATAATACGTAACCCCATTCCCATTGGGTACCTCCCATATTACCTCCCTAAGTATATTACATTCCACCCCCCTTAAGCATGTTTCGTCCTCGAAACATGAGAAGAAACCATACAATATGATTGGTTAATAATTGTAGCCAAATAGTACCAAGTACGACCATACATCCATCATAATGGAAGACGAACATGATGTTCAATTGATGCCTTACCACCTTGATCTTACTCTGCATCATTCTAGTGTTTCCATGGGGTTGGTTCTTTTTCTGGAAAACCCCTGAAAAATGAACAAATTTAAAATGCTCATAACTTTACTTCCCGAACACTATTTCAACATATTTGTTTTTTGAAATTGGGTATTTTCCCCAGAGGAATTCAAATATCTAATTTGTTTATGCAAATTCTACTCAGAAAATTTCATATTTGAACCTGAAGTGCGCTGCCCCCTTTTTTCCTTTTAAAAAATTTGCAAAATGAACCAAAAAATTCCTCCCTTTTGTGTCTAATGAAAGAGCTCTCATACCAAATTTTATATACCTCAATAGACATGGAAATATAGTTCATAAATAAACCAATAATAAACTTAAAGCATTCAATAAAATAATGAACACAAGAATGTAGACAAAACCCTTTAGGTAGGGTAACACCATATGTTATTCCTTATTGAAGGAATGCACTCCTCAAGTAATCCTTGCTTGTACAATAACAATATTCTTCATCATGCCTCAATACATTGCTTCCACTTCTTTATATAGTATTCTCTATATTCTAGGAACATTCTAGAGAAGGAATCTTCTAGACAACGTATTTATTATATATAACTACCATAGTGGGCCTTATTTAATAATATAGTGGACCTAGTCCACCTTACATTGAATGAGCTCCACTAATAATACATAACCCCATTCCCTTTGGGTACCTCCCATATTAACTCCCTAGGTATATTACAACTAGCCATTGCAGTTATCAAAGAAAAATAATGAAGACTTTGAAGATCATATATTTATGTAATTCAAAACATCTAAGCTCTATTTATGTTTGTATGTTCATTAGTTGGTTCAACCAAACTTGGTTGATTTATGTTCATTAAAACATAGCTTGTGAATTAGCAACTCTGGTTCATTTAAATTTACAAAATAGCAATACAAACCCACCATATTATATATATGTATTATAAAAACCACTAAGAATACAATGAATAATGTGTAACAAAACTACACTCCTAATTCTACTTGATCACCCACATTTACTTCACCACTTACATTTGCATCATCCTCTTATTTCATTAATGCAACAATTGTAATAGGTGCATTTTCAAAAACCATTTCCCCCCTGAGTATACATGGAATAAAAAAACACTAACTTTCTTCATATACATCAAGATGGAAGAAAACATGCTTAGGATGTTCTAGAAGCGCAAATGGTTTGGCCTAAGATGTTAACATTTCCCTATGTATGTCAGTGTAATATAATTCAATGTCTAGGTCATATCTAACATATCTCCTATAAAAAAGATCATTGAAACATTTACATTTAAAATTCATGCATTTAAAGGACCTATAACTCAACTCAATTATCTCTTGAATGGTGCAAATATAATCAAGTTGTCCTTGTTTTAGGTTTGTATCCCTCGAACTTGCACGACTTGTTTGATAAAATGAAACAAACACTCCATAATCACATGTTTGATTGCTATGATCTACACTCTCCACTCTAAAATGATGACCATATGACCACATTGCAAGATATGTCCGTACTTGCATGCATAGAAAAATTTACATATTGAAATCAATAATTAGACTTAAACTTGTAACAATACATAAATACAATTAATATTTATGCAGTTAATATCATGTTCAATCTGATCTCACATATCATTCTTTTGCATCCAATTCCTACATGTTCAATGCATCTTGTTCACTTTCCTTGATGGCTAGGTCCAAATTTGAATTTTCTCCTTCACCCATTTGTTTGTGCAATTTGCAACCCATTGATTGTGTAATTCTGTAGGAGTGGAACACATGTTGTGTTTGACCTTCTAAATGATTGTATGTCTTGATGTCTTTTTTACACATCTCATCGTACATCACCACTTATTTCCCAGTAGACTCCATATTGAACAAAATGAATTTATTCATTTTATCTCAATCATCTTCATTTGCAATGACAACGAGCATTTAATATTATTCATTTTTACAAGGAAAAAAAATATTCCTTAAATAACATAATTATAACTATTTATATGTGAAATAAGTATATTACCTCTCATAACATGTGCTTCTCCATTTGTTTCAAATATCTCCCATTCTAATTATTCTTCATCACAATCATGATTCCATGAGTGGAGCATCTATATGCATTTGTTTCAAGAACTCATATATAAAAAAGAAAGATTCATTAACAATGCACCCTTCATGATGTGCTTGTTTCCTTACGAACACCTTAAGTGTTTTCACGTACCTCTCTAGGAAGAACATCCATTTACAACTCACCACCAACACCAACTATCTGAATGTCTTTGACCAAATGTTCCAAAAGATGACCTTGAGTATCGTTAAAACTAGTAATCAACTCTTTCTAAAAAATACAAGCAATTTCCACTAGTTCATTCTATCATCCATGGATGTTCGTGACATGTATCTCTTTGAATGTGGTCCACTAAAAATCAAGATAACCTTAGTGAATTACTATTTAGTAATTTCATACAAAAAGGTGACACAATACTACTTTATATTTTGACATGTATACTTAATGAAGATAAATTTATGGTCTAGACAGAAAATATGAGAAAACAATCTTACAAATGTAGAAATCATCTGATGGCATGATGTAAATCTTTCGTGAGACTAGTGCATCCACATATAGCTATAAAAAAGATATGCTAAACATATGCATCCTCAAATCGGTTAGAATATGTTTATACTATTACAAGAGGCGCTCTATTAATAATTTTAGACTAATTTATACCAAAATCACATTAGTAATATATGCCTTTAGCAAATTATGGTGATCATATGCCTCAAGACCCATCAATTGACCATCAATAGTGAATGTTTTTCTCAATAAATAATTGTATCATGTTGATTTTCTAATTGTATGAATCACATTCTTCACAAGCTCTAAGCCATCCTTAGATGATATACATGGTGCAATAGAATAATTTTTTAGGCCATCCACATTATTTATATCTTTTTCTCAAATAGTTCTTCGTCTTTGCACAACCAAATATTCACACATTTTTTGACATGTGCATTGGATCCAATAAATGTGACACTTCAAGTTCTTTCCAATATAGAAGATCATAGAATTTGGAAGGCATCTAGATCATCATCAATATCATATAGGTCTCAATTGAACATATACCCAAAGATTGATTCAATGCAATATTTAATCTTCTTTGAAGGTGCTAAGGCCATGAAAGGAGAACCTAGTAGCCTGCTCCCTCGCACCCAAAACCTCACAAATAACCAAATCCTTCTAAGAAGTAGGCTGAGCTCGACAGGATATCGGTAAGTAGTATTTAGGTGAAGAAAACCAAGCTCTTGTTGTTTGATCATGCTATCAAATACAATATAAGTCATATGTGAAGGACACGACCATAGCTTGTGACTCTTAAGGAGTATCTGCAAGAGCATGAGGAGAAGCATAATGAGTTTTTAGGGTTTTCACAGTATCAATGAATCAATGTGGACATGAGTTTAGGGTTACCACATGAGCATCAAATCAAGAAAGATGTGATCTAGGTTTAAAAGGTTTTCGTAGGAGTAGCGACTGAAGGTGGATGAGATCAAGGTGGACATGATTTGGATGAAGGTATGTGGGAGGAGAGATGGAGGTCTACATGATGAATGTTGATTGATTGGAGGCGAGATAGAGGTATGTAGAAGGATAAGGTGATGACAAAGATCTATGGGAGGCAAGACATAGGTCAGTAGGAGGCGAAGGCAAGGACATAGGTTTGTGGGAGGAATAGGAAAATATTGGGCATAACAAAGTTACAAGACTGAACATGGATCTAAATTGGTAAAAAAAATGAATTAATGATGTGGATAGGGGAAATAATTACAAGCATCATCATGCACCATTCCTATTATTTCCTTTGGTCAATTGCTTATTTGGACCAGAGAGGTAGGCCTATGACATGAATTGGGTAATAATAAAAGGTATTTCCTATCTAATATATAAGGGTTTTCAAAACCTTGGAAATCCTCCCTTATCCATTTGAATGGTCTAGGAGAGACCTTCTCCATAAAACACAAGCCTCCAAATCCCCACCCCCCTTCTTCGGAGAAGGTGGACCCACTTGTTTCTATTGAATACTTCCTCTCATATGAGACTTCTAAATACAATATTAGACCCTGCAATAGAGGAAGAAGAATTTTTGAAGGAGGTTCCAAGGGAGGACCAACTCATTTGGATGAAAAAATCCCCAAGACAGGTCATAAAGGTAGGAAATGCTACCTTTCCATAGCTTAGAAATAAGCCAATTCAGTGGTCAGAAGTGGTTGACAAAAATCATTAATTGGGGCTCTTAGAGAATCTGCCCCTAAGAGGGGTTCAAAACAATTTTTATAACCTTGAATTGTAGAGGGATAGCCATTCCCTCCAAGAAATTGGGTATGGAGAGATTGATTGAAACACATAACCCCTCTATCATTTACCTACAAGAACCGATGACAGATGGTGAAAAAGTAACACATGATCTCTCTAAACTTTTAAAAGTTTAGGCCTTCAACTTTCTTGATTCCATTGGACAATATGAGGGGCTTGTTACAGGTTGGAAGATTTTCCTCTTCAAGCTTTCTAACCCATGGGATTTTGCTTCAAGGTTGGGGAGCTCCCTCTTATATCTTGAATTGGGGAAATAAATCAATTGCTTGAACCTCTATGGACCTTATTATGACAATTTGGATTTTTGGGAACACTTTTTTTAATAGTTCTTGGATACATTAAGGAATGGTGGTTCTTAGAGGAGACCTAAACTTCTCCCTTGGTGCCCCCGAGATATGGGGGCCAATGGCACATCTGGATAGCCTTTCAAACTTCTTAATCATGAATTTGGAGGAAGTCGGGTTACTAGATATTGAGATAGCCAAGCTCACCCCAACCTGGACAAATTGTGGGACTGGGGAGGCCAAAATAGAAAAATGTCTAGATCGGTATTTTGTATTAGAGGATTTCTTAGAGGAGGCTCTCAAGAATGTCAATGGGTTTCAATTAGTGGAGAATTTGATCATTGTCCAATGGTTTTAGAGGTGGTCCCTATTATGGGAAAACCACCAAGCTCCTTCAAGTTGAATCCTAAATGGATCAAAGAAGAAGATTCCTTCATTTATTGAAGGACTCTTGGACCCCCTTTAATAACTCTCTTAATGAATCAACAACTATCCAATTCATACAAAATCTGAAAAGGGCCAAACAATCTATGATCCAATGGTCTAAAGTGAAAAAGGAAAAGGATGATACACTTCTTCGAGAAGTGGAAGAATCCCTAGCCTACAAGCTCTTTCAAAAGGCTTTTGTTTTCTAATAGACTCCCAAAAGGATGAGATCAACCATATTGAAAGTAAAACAAGGAAGATCCTCCTAAAAAAAGAAAAGGAAAAACGCATAAAGAGCAGGGACTAAGGATTAAGGCTAGAGATGATAACACCACATTATTCCATTATTTTGCCAACTATAGGAAAAACGTCAACTCCATTTCAAAAGTAGCCAGAGAAGATGATACATGGGCCAAGAAATCCCTTATATTGCTACATATGGGGTTAGATACTTCCAAACTCTATTTCGAGAAGATAACCATTGCACCATAGATTCCATCATTCATCTTTCTAGTTTCTTACCAATATTCATCGACAATTATTTCTTTGTTTCTCATCTATTGTTTGTCAATGATATACTCGTCTTCTATGATGGATCTAAAAGAATGGCCGACAAGCTTAAAGAGATCCTAGATCTCTTTTGTGTATCCATGATCATGATGGTAAACTCTTCAAAATCTATGATTATCTGCTAGGGTTCTACAGAGGATGAGAAAAATCACATAAATCACATCTTCCACTTTCCTATAATATTTTTTGACACATGTTTTAAATTCCTTGGGTTTCATTTCAAGGCTAATATATTCCTCAAAGCTGATTGGAACTGGCTTATTGCCAAAATTGAGAAAAAATTAAACACCTAGTGCAACAGTTGGATCTCCCATGGTGGATGCTTAGATCTTGTCAAATCCATCCTCGAGGCCATCCTGGTCTATTGGATGTCCCTTGTTTGGATCCCGAAAGAAATATTTGAGCACATTACATAGCTTTACTATTGTTTCATCTAGTCAAGGGATTGAGAAAAGAAAGGTATGGTGCTAGTATTCTAGAAAAATATCGTTATCCCAGAATGCCAAGGTGGTTAGGGGATCAAAAATATTTTTCTATTCTCAAAATTCCTAGCANCATAGCTTTACTATTGTTTCATCTAGTCAAGGGATTGAGAAAAGAAAGGTATGGTGCTAGTATTCTAGAAAAATATCGTTATCCCAGAATGCCAAGGTGGTTAGGGGATCAAAAATATTTTTCTATTCTCAAAATTCCTAGCAGCAAAGAATGTTTGGAGAGTCTTGCAGAGACAAGGACTCTAGGCTCATACCATAAAGGATAAATATTTTCCCACCATATCTAAAGAGGATTGGATTCCAACTCCAAACAAAAAATCATTGAACTCTTCAATCTTTTGGAAACCAATAGTTGCAGCCTTTCCACTCATTGGGAATTGGTTGGTTTGGAGAGTTGGAAAAGGAAACAAGGTCCAGACAGGCCTTGAACCTTGAATTGGGATCAAGGAGGTATGTAAGCTACCACTTCCCCTTATTCATGACTTAATATCCAAAGGCTTCTATTCATTGAGACACATTGCTCAAGGACCTGCAGTCAAAATATAGTTGCCAACTTAACGAGAACAATGACCTCAAAATGAGACGTTTGGCTTGAAAAACCCATATTTGTGGGTAAAAATCCCAAAATCAACCCTGGTTTCAAAAAGCGGCACTCCCAGTAGCACCCCCCCATTTT
>SNQJ01S0010194.1:88773-123450 GCA_010110895.2 Picea sitchensis
GCATCAACCATGCACCAAATATGTACCAATCATGCATCAAATACACATAAAATATGAATCATCAATATGTACCAACATCATCAACTATACACCTCATGTATGTGCCAACTCATCAACTACTTGTCTCAACCATGTACCCAACACGTACCTCAACCAAAAGACCTCATCAGTTTCATCATCCAAATTTGATTTGTAACCTTGTAACAAACCTGGTGTATATGATCACATACTTTCAAACCTTAACTTTAACAACAAGAGACTAGCATTTTCATCAAACTTTACTTTAGTCTCACATGACTAATTTTGGATTAATCAACAACCCTAACTTGAAATAATCATAACTATGTACCTATAATGAATAAAGATCTAAAAATGGTACACGATGTTCTTCAGTGTATTTTATGCAATTCCTTTAGATTTCACTACTTGAAACCTCTCAGAAAATGAGTTATAGCAAAAATGACATACCTTGTTGAATTCTGGCTTATTCTAGAGAGCGAACTTGTAGAGTGTGCCCCGCAAAAAAAATTTGTTGTGTGGATTTGAAAATGGTACAAAGAATACTACAGACTATACTCTAACCAATACATTTGGTCTTACTCAATTTTAGTATGTTATGAAGAAGTTATGACGTTTTTTTTATCGAAACACCTGTTTTAGACTAGTTTCAGGACTAGCCACAAACCCTATTTTCCACGGAGTGTAACTCCAAAAATAAAACGACCCACAAGATAATTTTTTTTATCATAGGTACTTGGATATGTTAACTCAACGACCTCCCAATTTAACAGTCTGAATCATTCTAGAAAAAAAGTTATTGTGAAAATGGTGAGATGACCTGTAAATAACATACCTTAGAAAACATCATCAAAATAATTTATCCTCCCTTGAATTTCAGCTTTCTTTACTTCACCTTCCCTCTGAAATTCGGCTTAGATATCCTTTGGTTACCTCAGTCACTTGTAGATATTCAATATGCTCAAGTGTGATTAAAATGAGAGAGCCTTGCCTCTTATTTATACTTTCATGTAGCTTCCTCAAGGGGTTACCTTTTAACGATCTTAACCCACTTTCCTTATTTTAGGGTTAACCCACTTCTAACCAGTTGTCCACTTAGTAGATTATCCATTAAATTTATTATTTAAATAATTTATTTTGCATCCACTTTGACTTATAGTACACTAATCAGTTCAGTTTATTATTTACCCTCTAAAATCACTTAAACCACTTTCCTTATTTTAGGGCTAACCCACTTCTAACTACTTGTCCACTTAGTAATTTCTCCATTAACTTTATTATTTAAATAATTTCTTTTGTATCCACTTTGACTTATAGTACACTCATCACTTCACTTTATTATTTAAATAATTTATTGTTTGCAACCACTTTGACTCCTTTGACCTTTTGGGGCTTCTAGATGACTCATGAGGGTTCTCCAACTTCACATGGCCATAACTCTCTAACAATGAGGACTTATGTGGCGTTCCACATACCACTGGAAATGGAATGACATGTACTATCCATCTAGAATAGTATTACCTTCAAATATATTAAAACTCATACCATTATACATAAAACAATCTTGGTTCCATTACCCAAACCTTTGTGCTACTAGAATTCGCTACCGAACTTTCTTCAAGGGTTGACATCAATGACAACAAACCGAAATAATCAACATGTCTTACATAATTTTACACCTATCTACATATTTAAAGTTTCATTAGCAAACATAAAATTTGCTACTATGTAAAAGAGGCAAAGTCTACCTTGTAAATTGAGAGACCAAAATAGTAGAAAGTTACCTAATGGAAATGCATGCCCATGCATATATATAGCTCCAAATTTAGTTATCTAAGTTTGCTACATGGAAATGCTTCCCACAGGACTGTGGATAGAGTTACAGATTCTACAACTCTACCCACAGTCCTCTGGGTAGAGATGTGGTAAGTCTCCCCACATGGAAACTCTTCCCATAGGCCTGTGGGAGGAGTTGCATATGCTACAACTCTACCCACATAACTATAGGTAGAGATGTGGGAAATCTTCCCATAGGCTTGTGGGAATAGATGTGGAAACTATGTCCATAGGATCGTGGGAAAAGTTGTAGGTGCTACAACTCTACCCACATGATTTTTCACAGAGATGTGGCAACTCTACCCATAGGATCATGGGTAGAGTTGTAGATGCTACAACTCTACCCACATGATTATGCACAGAGATGTGGAAACTCTTCCCACGGGTTTGTGGGCAGGGATGTTGCAAATCTACTTGCAGGCTTGTGGGCAGAGATGTCGCAAATCTCTTGCAGGCATGTGGGCAGAGTTGTAGATCCTACAACTTTACCCACATGCCTTTGGGCAGAGATGTGGAAAATCTTCCCATGGGCCAGTGGGAAAAGATGTCGCAAATCTTCCTACAGACCTATGCACAGAGTTATATATGCTACAACTCTACCCACAGACCTTTGGGAAAATATGTGGCAAATTTTCCCACATGCCTCTAGGCAGAGATGTCATGACTTTTCTCACATGACTATGGGTAGAGTTGTAGATGCTACAAATCTACCCATAGGCATATTGGAAGATATACAACTCTTCCCATGAGCCTATGGGCAGAGATGTGGAAACTCTTCCCACGGGCCTACGAGAAGAGATATGTCAACTATGGGTACTCTGGATGATTTCCTACATCTAAATCTATTTTGGATTGAAGTAGTTCAAGGTTATTTCACATAAATCACAAAGTTCCTCAAGTTCCATTATGTACCAAATATGTATGACCATAAACAATGAATATGCTTGGTTATCTACTATGGAAAATACAAGTTCATCATGGGAAACCTATATAATCTTTCCATAGATAGTATTTTAAACTAATGCATACTAGATCATAAAGTATAAATCATCCTTTTGGATGTGCATGGCAAAGAGAGAAGAGGGAATTATGGTGGAACAAAAACTACTAGGTTGAAGTTTCTCTATGATAGACTGTGGTAGTCAATATAATGTTAAGATGCCATGGAATATGCAAATAACTGCAACACGTTTCAATTGGTTGGTCACCCTTATGCTTGTAATGAGATTCCATTGCAACCCACTGTGATAGTGTGGATTTTATTAGTAAATAAGACATAAGAAATTAGATCGAAACAACAAACAAATATACAAGGTAATACAATTTGGAGATCCTTTCAGTATGAAGTGAACATCCCACATATCCAGATTGAAGGATCAGATCCTGTCACTTAGGGGGGGCGGGGGGTGAATCAGTGATGCAATAATTATATCAATTTTTCTTTTGTTAATGCAAATATAATTTTAACACAATATTTTATCATGGAACCCAATTGGGAAAACCACAAACGCTTTTTTATTAACTGCAAAAATTTGTTTTACATGTTGCATAGAAGGAAGATGTTCTTCCTTTTCGATCAACACCAACTGATCAGGATGCACCCACACCCTTTTTCACCAACACTAATTGGTAGGAGGCTACGACCCCTTGTTTAGTCAACTACAATTGACAAGGAAGCACAAACTCCCTCTGCAGGCACCAACCTTCCCTAGCACCACCCAACCACCCTTTATTTTCTAAATATGGAAAAAATTATGTATCAAGTCTTTACTGCATCTCCCTCTGCTTCTGTGATTTGATATATATTCTGATTCGAACTGCAGAGACACTTTCTTCTCACCACTCTTTCTCACTTATATATTCTTCAAAACGACGTGACTGTTATACATTGTGTCCCTTTGTTTGGAACTTCGCACCACTTTGTATAACTTAACCATAATCACAATTTATTATTCTTACCGTGAAGGCTTTTCATAAATTGATCACATATATGGATCAATTTCATCTTTGAACTTGATCCTGAATCTCTGCAATTATTTCAAAAACCGAGTTCTGTAGAGGCACTTCCTTCAAACCATTACATGTGATCGATAACGAAAAACCACAGGATTATAAACTTTAGTGACACATTATCTTTTGCCTTTATATCTTTTATTCCATATGACCAACGATGGTGACCAGACGCTAGGCCAAATGAGTGCTTGAGCGCTTATCAGAATCAATGATCATGATTTAATCTCTCGATGAAATGGATGACTGTCGTGACTTCAGGACTTCGCCCTTCAGGACTTCGGGACTTTTCCCTTTCAAATATTTAGAATACGATTTCGACGAACAAATCGGACGATTCACGTTTATTTCATGGAACTAGATCAATGGTCAGATTCAATCTTTACACTTATCCTTTCACTGCTTAATCCGATGACTCAGACTTAATAAAGCATTGAGATGGATGGCCACCATTTACTTCGGGACTTCGACTATTCTACTTTCTCTATCCTTCCACTGTATTTTGATCAATGGTTGAGAATGCACCCGAAGTTTTCTTCAGATCAAACGACTCATGTCCACTTTGAGACTTCGACATTTGGGACTTAGGTCATTTGTCGGTGGTGGAACTCCCAAAGTAAATCTCTTAGAGTGACGTAACTTGTTGACATGGCATGGGCTGAGTGGCAGCCATGTGTCACTTAGATTCATGATTTCCATGTACCTCATCTGTCGATTTCATCTCGACACTTGTCATTATCTGACTATGCCACGTGTCCTTGCTATCATGGTATTTTGACGTGGTCTGTCACATGTTCTTGCTGACATGGTATACTAATGTAGATCTCCCGATGTGACACATATTCATCTCCTTGATCTAACAGTTAGAATACTATTCAAAATGTATCTCAGATCGACGACTCGATTTGTCTGCGATGCTGCTTTGCCTTGATTTTAAATCCAACGACCCTCCATCTTTGCTTATCCTTTCCTTCCACTTTAGAATGATCAACGGTTGTTGGGTATTCAGATATTCAAATTCTCAACCCTTTTATCTCGCTTATCCTATCCTTCCACTCAAAAGTGATCCGACGGCTGACGAAAATTCGGGTAATCGAGATCTCAGATCTCAACTCTTTCTTATCCTATCTTTCCACTTTAAAGTGATCCAACGTACGAGAAAAATATCGAAGTAGATCAATGATCAAGGATGATTGCAGAACCACAACTTGTGAGTCATTTAATTCATCACCCAAGCTCCACAATTTGAAGTTATGTGTTTGTTGGTGAGTCAACCACAATCGTCAATTTTTGAACCTATAAGATATGACGATACTGACTAATTACAGGATTGGAAATAAAACGATGTTTAATTCTCCTTTCACCCTTCGCAATCTATCCCTGCCATTGATCTGGCGCATGCGTATCAACGGTCCTGACTTGACCTGTGGGGATTTCGATCCTGATCACGTTTCTGTACTGTTCTTTTCCTTCTAAGTTTCATCGCGCCATCTCTTATGATCTTTGATCTTCATTCACCAACCCTCCTGAGATTTTAATCTTTGCATGTCGTCCTACTATTTGACATCAATGACACTATTTCCAACACAAATAAAATCTAACTCGACACCATTTCCCTAACCTTGTCCTTCAACAAAGTTATTACAAATATCCAAATGATATTTACAAGTTTTCCCACAATACTTTGAATAAGGGAAATGCATGCCCATGCTTCTATATAGTTCCAAATAATTTTATTTAGGTTTTGGGGTGAAGTTAATAACATTCTAAATCTTTATATATCATACAGAGTGCATTATAAAATGACTACGGACTTCTATATTGAACCAAGATTTCAAACTTTTCCCACAATACTTTGAACTAAGGGAAATGCACACCCATGCACACACACTACCTAAAATGGCAAAATGACTACTAACTACATTCACCCATGAGATCGATGAAGCTGGAGCTTGTACAACCCGATCACACATAGACTAGTTGTTAGTTGCATTTCCATTGCGAAGACCTACAGAAATCATAAGGGAATACAAGGTTATATGACTGAATAATAATTAAATAAATAAACATACATATCAACATGTACGAGACTCTAGAAAGACTAAAATGGAATACATGATTGAGAACAATACTAGTTTTTATTTTAAACTGTAATTTCTGTATTTGTGCAAAAATGCACGCCATGCTTCAAAAAATGCATGATGTGGTCTTTACAAGCCCGTGGGTAGAGATGTGGCAAATCTTCCCACAAGCATATGGGAAAAGTTGTAGATGCTACAAATCTACCCACAAGCCTGCGGGTAGATCTACAACTCTGCTCACAGGCCTGTTGGAAGAGATGTGGCAACCTTTCCAACTAGTCAGTCACCCTTATGCCTACAATGAGGTTCCATTGCAACCCATTGTGATAGTGTGGATTTTATTAGTAAATAAGACATAATAAATTAGATCGAAACAACAAACTAATACACAAGGCAATAAATTTGGAGATCCTTTTAGTCTGAAGTGAACACCCCACATATCCAAAGAAAATCTAACTCGACACCATTTCCCTAACCTTGTCCTTCAAAATACCTGCAGAAATCATCAGATAATAAAGGTTATATGACTGAATAATAATTTAATAAATAAATAGACATATCAACATGTATGAGACTCTTGAAAGACTAAAGTGGAACACATGAATGAGCTTCTCTTGGTTTAGATAATAATTTATTCTCTACTAAACAGGGCCAACCACGTGAAGGTGGAAGCTCATTTGGCCCCTCCACCCCCCTCACATCACTCTCAATTTCCCATACCTAATCTATCTACTGGAAACAATTGAAAGTAGCAACAAATAATATATATTAAAATATTTTATCATCGAAATATGTTTCCATTATACATGTTTCTCATAATATACATCCATAAGAAAGTAGAAACAAATAGTACATATTAATATATTTTATTGTCAAAATATGTTTCCATTATACACGTTTCTCATAATATATACAATCACTTATTTTTCTGTCTTTTAGATTTCAGAAATCTGTTGATTGGCTCATCCATGTCTCGATCTTCTTCAGTTGATGGGCCCTCTGTTGGTGCTGATTCAATATGCATGCTTTGATGTGTTATACATCTAGTTGGGTACTCTCTAGGGCATTAAGGCTGCTGCTGAGGGACCTAAACTACAATAAAAAAAAGGGTTAAATTTCCATGGTTAGTTATTGTTCACAGAAGTAGTTCATTAATGCAAATATCATTACAATGTTGTTTACCAGGTTGACTATTTAAGACCATTGGTTCAACTTCCATGTGTTCCTGCTCTCGCCAAGCATTCTCATCTACATGATCTTCCATCAAAACAAGAAAAGTTACAAGTACACCATCTGTAAGTAAATATTAATAATTTTATTAATCAATACTTTTGATTTTATATCCATAATATCATCATGGCGTAGTTGTAGACCACCATCATCGGGATGCACTCCAATGTTATGGTCGAGCTACACACCACCATCATCATGCTGCACTCCACCATCATGGCCGGGTTGCACAACATCATTGGGTTGCATTCCACCATCATGGTCGGGTTGCACAACATCATTGGGTTGCATTCCACCATCATGGCCGGGTTGCACACCACCATCATTGGACCACACTCCACTGTCATTGGGATGCTATCTACTGTTGGCCTCATTATTGTTGTTGCTCTCTTTCTTAAAACAAAAAGACACATTCATTTATGGGTGAAATCAATCGTGAATAGATTTTACAAGTAATCAACAATTAAAGTCCATTGATTTTACTTACAATGTCCTTCAAAGGGGAAAAATGTGTTTTCCCCATGCTTTGTCGGCGTTCAACCATGGATTCAAAGCCACACTTGAAACCAAGCCAAAGGTCTTCTTCTATTGTCGCAGTTTCGAATTGAGCCATCTACATTGCACAAGATCTTTTTTTTTTCTTATTAGATATAATTAAATAAAATTTGGATGATGATAGGAATGATATGGTTTAATTATTCGGTACTTACAATTAGTGCTTTTAGTTTCACATAACCACCTTGGCCATGTTTGTGTTGCCCGTATTTTTCTAGTCTTTCCTTGGTTTCTTTTGATGTGTCTGGGAGCCTATAAAAAGTTTCCAATAGGTTGTGTATCACAATTTTTATAAAAAACTAACAAAAATTCAACATATTAAATTCAAAATATGATATGCCTTCCTGGTCCAGGTGGCGTCTTTCCTTCTTTTCTCATTGTATTCTCCTTTTCACCCTCCAATAGATTCTTCCACTCGACATCGATAATCATTGGAGGATGCTCATACCTAGGGTTTGTTTGCAAATGAACCCTATATTGGTCTCTCACATATTTCAAATATGTTCCATCCAATGAGGTGACTCCAATTTTGTTGAAGGAATCATCGAATAGGACAACCAAGTGGTCAATAAGTTCCTTCTTCAAACTGGGATTTTGAGCATTCCACCATGTCCGTATGGTGGGCCCAAGACTATCTAAGGCCTTGTCATTCATATGCTTAAAAAAAGTGTTGTTTCCTGCAGAACAATATGATCATTAGTTCAAAATAACCGTAGAGATGTATGTTTCAATTATATAATACAAAATAATTAAGACATTAATAAATACCTGGGATTTTTTGTATCTTGATTGGAAGAATGTTCTCATCCACCAAAAATGTAACTGGAAGTGTTCCCTTGTTGGTAACATGCGACGATCCATGAAAGAAATCTGTAGAATCAATAATTGCCTCATCTTGACCACCATCAAGTGCTTGGTCTAGCGTGCTCTGTGCCAACAATGTGTCATGGACCCCAGAAGGTTTAGTCATCTTAATCACGGGGCTCTCAGCCACAAGCGGAGAGCCAAAGATCCTCGCATGTATGTGGCTCATGGTAGGACGTTGTGGTGTTTGAGAATTGCTGCTACCAATACCATCCTCAGGAGCACACTGTTGAAGTTTTCTGAATAATTCCTATAAAAAACATATTTTATTCAGATCATATAAAAGTAGCAAAAAAAAATTCATAAATGAACATATGTGATAAATAACATTTTTAAAAGATGCCACTTACCATAGATCATTTTGTTTCCTCCATCAAAACTCCACATCTTTGTTCAACCTCTTTAGTTGGTTCACGTGTAAACAATTGAGTAAGTTCAATGTTTTTTTTATCAGGGCCTTTTTAATTGTCTCAACCAGGTCTAATTCAAACATGTGCTCATAGTTTCCGACATTGTCAAGTACATAAGGTGTCAAAAACTACATATATAAACAAAAAAATAAGTTAATTCAATTATAAAAACAATAATAAATTTCACTTTAAATGGATATGGATATTGTTAGTCGTTTACCTGCTCCAAGGCTGGTGACTTACCACAATCACCCTGCCACAATATAAGAATAATTACACATTAAAATGTTACATTATAATATGAGAAGCACGAGATATTAAAATGAAAGATACAAAATAATTTGTCTAAAAACAAAACTCTGTTGTAAATGCAAAAAAAATGCATAAAGGGAAAAATGCTTAAAAATGCATGAAACTAGGGCATTGTGAAAATGCACGCCCAACTCTTAACACACCTACAATTTGAGTGATTCAAATTCCTAAGGGTGTCTTAAATTATTTTACGCTTATCTACATATTTAGTGTTGTGTTTGCGAACATAAAAGTGGCTGCTGAGTAAAAGAGGGAAAATCTACCTTGTAAATTGAGAGACCAAATCAGTAGAAAGTGCCCTAATGGAAATGCACACCCATGCTTCTATATAGCTCCAAATTTAGTGATCTAAGTTTTGGGGTGAATTTAATAACATTATGAATCTATCTATATCATACAGAGTGCATTTTCAAATCAAAAAGGACTTTTACGTAGAACCCAAATTCAAGATCTTTTGTAAAATGGATGAAAAAACTAGATTACTATAAAATGCACGCCTAGGAATCATATGAACTCCAATATGAGTGATAAAAGTTGCAAAGTTTGTATTTTATCATTTTACATATATTCATATTTTAGTTGTGCATTTTGAAACCAAAAACCCTCTACTGTGCATTAAGGTTAAAAACTGCTTTGTAAATGCAAAAAAAATGCATAAAGGGAAAATGCTTAAAAATGTATGAAATCAGGGCATTGTGAAAATGCACGCTCAACTCTTAACACACATGAAATTTGAGTGATTCAAGATCCTGAGGGTGTATTAGATTATTTTACACGTCTACATATTTAGTGTTGTGTTTGTGACTGTAACACACCCAACCCCTAAATACCCTTTCTAGGGGTGGGGCATCAAAATTTTGCTCACTCTAATCATCTCAAATCAACTCTTCAAGGTCTTCATCCTCTTCTACTTTCCCGTAGATTTCTGACAACCATTACTGACTCTAAATTTGACCTCTGGTTTGCAATATGGGGCCTCTCGAAGTTTTCCAAGCGTTACCAGTTGAGGACCGCATGGAGGTCGACGTTCAACGCTGAACATCCCTTTTTTCCTTAATGCACACTTACTCCCCGAAGCTCCTAAATATCTCCATGTGGCCTCAGCCATTTGTCCATCGACATTCAATGTTCAAAATTCGATGTTCTACGTTGAACATCGACGTTCGATGTTTGACATTGAACATCCCTCTACGATACTACATCCCAAATCTTCCAAACTCCCGAAGTTCCAAACTCCCGGAATCTTGGTCGCATCACCAACCACGTTGGCCAGGCAGGGACGAACCAGAAGATGACACACGGTGAGGGCCATGGGTGACATGTGTCCTCATTAGGGAGTGAAACATGTCATTATCTAATAGGCACAAGTGTTTTGTGAATCATCCATATCCTGGTGACACATGACACCTTATTTGCGGGTCCATGTCACTCTGGATGGCGTCAGTGAGCCACGTTAGCCCCAAACATACAACATTCTAACTTCTTTTAGATCTCACGATCGAGGTTTGTCCACATAGATCCACGATTCCCATTACTTCGCAATTCTGGGCTTCAGAGCTTACTAACTCCTCACATCGTGAATCCCCCGAAGAGCCAAGTCTTTGGACTCTCGAATCTAGCGCCACGTTTCAAGATCTTTTGTAAAATTCAAAAACCCAAATTCAAGATCTTTTGTAAATGGATGACAAAACTAGATTACTATAAAATGCACACCTAAGAATCATATGACCTCCAAAATGAGTGAAAAAAGTTGCAAAGTTTGTATTTTATCATTTTATATATATTCATATTCTAGTTGTGCATTTTGAAACAAAAAACCCTCTATTGTGCATAAAGGTTAAAATCTTCTTTGTAAATGCAAAAAAAATGCATAAAGGGAAAATGCTTAAAAATGTATGAAATCAGGGCATTGTGAAAATGCACGCCCAACTCTTAACACACATGAAATTTGAGTGATTCAAGATCCTGAGGGTGTATTAGATTATTTTACACTTGTCTACATATTTAGTGTTGTATTTGTGAATGTAACACACCCAACCCCTAAATACCCTTTCTAGGGGTGGGGCATCAAAATTTTGTTCACTCTAATAATGTCAAATCAACTCTTCGAGGTCTTCATCCTCTTCTACTTTCCCGTATATTTCCAATGACCATTACTGACTCTAAATCTGACCTCTGGTTTGCAATATGGGGCCTCTCAAAGTTTCTCGGGCATTATCACTTTTTTTTCCTTAGTGCACACTTACTCCCTGAAGCCCCGAAATATCTCCACGTGGCCTCAGCCATTTGGCCATCGACGTTCAATGTTCGATGTTCTACATTGAACATCGACATTTGACGTTTGACGTTGAACATCCCTCTACGATACTACATCCC
Organism: Picea sitchensis; assembly: GCA_010110895.2. NCBI lineage: Eukaryota > Viridiplantae > Streptophyta > Pinopsida > Pinales > Pinaceae > Picea > Picea sitchensis. The sequence goes on from SNQJ01S0010194.1 coordinate 100,466, forward strand.
AAATCTTTCGAAATCTCAAAGTTCCAGACTCCCGGAGTTCCAGTCGCATCACCAACCACGTTGGTAAGGCAGGGACAAACCAGAGGCTGACACACGGCGAGGGCCAGGGGTGACATGTGTCATTATCTAATAGGCATAAGGGGTCCGTGAATCATCCATATCCTGGTGACATGTGGCACCTTAGTTGCGGGCCAGTGAGCCAGGTCAGCCCCAGACATACAACCTTATAACTTATTTCAGATCTCACGATCGAGGTCTATCCACATAGATCCATGACTCCCGTTACTTTGCAATTCCGGGCTTCATAGCTTACCAATTCCTCACATCGCGAATCCCCCGAAGAGCCAAGTCTCTTGACTCTTGAATCTAGCGCCACGTTTCCTCTACCTGTCAACAATTGATATTCACTTCGCCATTCGTGACTTTGGGAGTTTTCACACCTTGAAGACTCTTGGCCAAGTTCCTCCGGAGTGTCGAGTCTTCGGACTACAACATATCCTGCCACATCGACCAAATGGGTAATTTCTAGAGATGACATGTGGCAAGGTAGAGAGGACACATGGCAAGGTAGAGAGGACACATGGAAAGGTAGAGAGGACACGTGGCCCCTTTAGTGGGTGACACATGTCATGTGTTAATGGATCTATAGGGTCTGCGAAACACCCGAATACAGGTGACATGTGGCATGTTGATCATGGGTCCATGTCACCCTAGATGATTTCATTATGCCACGTCACTCCAGACTAATAGCCTTCTAACATCCCTCATATCTCAGGGTCGAGATCCAACCACGTAGATCCATAGAACTACGACTCTCGTTACTTTGGGAATTCAACATTTGGGAGTTTTCTATGCAAACTCCTCGTGACTCCCAAAGTTGGTCAGCATCGGGTTGACCATAGTCTAAATCTGATGGTCAGGGTCTATCCACGTAGACCCACAAATCTACGACTCTTGTGGCTTCAGGACTTCGGTCTTTGACCCTTTCGGGAGTTCCTCTTCTTGTTAACACAATGAATCAAAACTATCAAAGTGCCACTCTTCGAACCATGAGATCTGGCGACACATATCCCTTTCTATGGACGGTCCCGATTTGCTTCAAACTTTGGGACTTCAAAGGATTCGTCGCCCTTACAACGAATACACAAGGTTCGCCGAAATAACGAAGGATGAAGAATTTGGGGGGAGGGGGTTATTACGCGTTCTACTTCTGCAAATCCAACAGCCGCGACAGACCTTGGATCCTCCTGAACGGATCTCATCCCCTCGTCTTCCGAACGAAAGGATCCTCCCTTTCCAGACCTAAATATCACTATCCTTCCTGAGCCTCATCTGCTCTGAAGGACATAAGCACAGACACACTCTTTGCACTCTTTCTCCTGAGCTTGAGACTTAGAAGAACCTCCCGTGCACCCCTTGCGCTCGTTCACCAATATCTAGAACTTAAGAGGTTCTCGGTCTTTGCTTGCCTTACAGAGACTCTGTGCATACATGCACTACCTCTCTTGAGCTTAACAAACTCCTTTTTCCAGGAAATTCAAAACAATGGGAATTATCGATATGTATATGTAAAACTGTTCCCAAGGTCGACATACTCATAGTTCATTTGATTTAACTTAAGCCACTACAAGGCCCGAGCCTTTACGTGTACAAACCATATAGTTCCTTACTTGCTTAAATACACAATCGAGCAAAAATAAAGGGACACGGTCTAATCATCAAGCATTCATGCACATACCTGAAAAATTCATAGGATATCCAACTTTAATTTACAGTTACAGTTCAATTACAGAGGATATGAGAATACTTATCTATTACAGGTTGCATCCAACTAACTGACTGTGGGTGTGCGCCTTTACACCCAACCGTAGGCTCAGAGGCATTCAATATACACACTCTCACTAACCCCGTGCCAAGCCATGATATCACCAGATAAATTTCTACCATTACTCATAGATCCTTTCTCTATCATAGCATCCCCATGAGGATTATCATATGCTTCCTCAACATCAAGCTCACAACCTTCCTCTTTTCTTTTGCATATCCGGGCCGCACATTCCCCTCTGTGCATGCACTATTGTATGATGTCTCTCATGCTCTATGCAGATCCTCCTACACTCCTTTCTTCCTCCTCCTTCTTCTCTTTTTATCTATTTTATGTATATCTTTTTCCCAGGATGGTTCTCTACCTATCTTGTTCCTTCTGTCAGAAGGAAACTCGGATCAGCCTGGTCTACTAGACCCTATGGTACTTCGGGCTGACATTCTTCAGTCAGACCATGCTTCCATTCATGAGGGTGGTTGAGTATTCAACCACTAGTCCTTCCTTCATTAATTGAGTCCTCTCCTTGGGATCTGGAGGGGGTTTATCATTCCCAACAAGGGGAAATTCAGGGTCATTTGACATAATGAACCCTCTCTTATAATTTTCCCATTCTTTCCTCTAGTGATATCATGGCCAGTACTCCAAGGATTCACCTCCATAGTCATTTATTGGCAATCTAAACAATAATAAATTTACATTATTCACATGCCTTATCATGGTAATATTAATTGACGATTAATTACAAGCTGGGGGAAACATGGTGGTTACAACGAACATAAAAGTGGTTGTTGTGTAAAAGAGACAAAATCTACCTTGTAAATTGAGAGACCAAATCAGTAGAAAGAGCCCTAATAGAAATGCATGCCCATGCTTCTATATATCTCCAAATTTAGCGATCTAAGTTTTGGGGTGAAGTTAATAACATTCTAAATCTATCTATATTATCCACAATGCATTTTCAAATGAAAAATGAATTCTATTTGGAACCCAAATTCAAGATCTTTTGTAAAATGGATGAAAAAACTACATAACTATAAAATGCAAGCCTAGGAAGCATATGAACTCCAAAATGAGTGATAAAAGTTGCGGAGTTTGTATTTTATCATTTTACATTTATTCATACTTTAGTGGTGCATTTTGAAACCAAAAACCCTCTATTGTGCATAAAGGTTAAAAACTACTTTGTAAATGCAAAAAAATGCATAAAGGGAAAAACGCTTAAAAATGCATGAAACTAGGGCATTGTAAAAATGCACGCCCAACTCTTAACACACCTGCAATTCCCATATGTATCATAAATCTGCAATTTAAAGGGGATGGATGGATGTATTCAGAATAACAAGACAATAAAACATACAAGGTATTCCTATTATAACTTCATAAAACACTTATGATAACTTCATGCTTAACACATTCAATTATATCATAATATCACTTAGGTAAAAATTATTGTACATGAAAAAATACTCAATAAAATCTTCCCTTAGGGAGATGGGTGAGTGCCAGTCGATTCACCTTGTCTTCCCAACGATAATTTAGCAAATTGACAATATTTTCCAATCTTTTCCCATTGGATACTTATGATCATTCAAGTTTCTTACTACCTCATCCAAACCAGTGTATTTCTCATAAACCCGGGGAGGTAATTTCCTAAAAATAATTTCCAGATTGTGCAACAACTCAAAATCCCTTGCCAACAATTCTACTACATCTTGCCCCTTCAAAGTTCCATCAAGATTTTCGAACTTGTTTTCACTGTTCCTCTCGTCTTCTAATAGCTTCTGATAATTGTTCAATGGATACAAATTTCCATTTGCATTCCATAACTATGGTAATCCATGCTTGACTACATCACTAAAAAGATTCTTAAAAGTAGAGATTTCCCTCAGAACCTCATGGCACTTAGTTTCCACATTTTGCAACAATATCCTTTTTGTAATGAATATTTTAGAATCCATTACAATGCTAGTTCTGTCATTGAATTGCAAATCATTCAACTCCTATTTAGTTATGTTGTTTAAGAACTTTATTATATCAACAACCAAATCTCATTTATTCTCCAACTCATTTGCTATTCCTTTTATTCCTTTAAAGACTACGATGATTAAATCAATCTCATCATGCACCAAGGTAAAATAAAACCAATTCTTTAAAAGTGTGTTAGCTATATCGTCCCAAATGATATGCTTATCTCCTTTCATGGCTGGTTTCCCTATCACTCTTGCCTTCATCCTTATTGATTCCTTCTGAGCTTCCTCTTTAGCAACATTGATTTGTTCCAAACATGGCTCTCTTCTCTTCACCCGATCTTCTAGTTCTTCTACCTTGGAATATCTTTGTTTGAGCTAGTTTGTCATAGTGGCCAACTCGATCTCCTTCATTTTCATCTTCCTCTCACTGTCAGAGGATTGCAAGACCCATTTATACAAAATATCACTTGTTTGTTGGTGCAATTCAATCATATCCACATGGTGGATATCCCAAAGCTTTACTCTAATTTGAGTTTCTTTGTAATATGAATGAAAAAGAGGCTTAAGTAACTTAGACTCTATACAACCAAATTGAATATACTCTGCTGGTAATCCATAACATATAGTAATTTCTGGATACATTTCCTTTTTCACCCCTTGATTTTTTCTCTTTATATACAAACACTGTGAAAAGAGTGAGGGATGCTTCAGAGGTTCCTTTAGATATATAGGCCTGTGAAATTTTTGGTGTTGACAATAGAGATGAATTGAGATGCTCAATAGTGATAGCAGGCCCCTTTGAGGATGAACTAGCTTCACTTGATCCTTGTCTTATTTGCAATATACCCTTCCCTTCTCCCATAAACTCATACAAGAACTCCTATAAGTCTAATTATTCATCACCTTTAGTCTTTTTTCTTAGCTACTGACTCAACTGATCATCAATATCCATTTTAGAATGCATGTCTGAAAATGTCCTCTTTCCAAGTTGTAATTCTTGTTTTTGAGGAGTTTGAATTACATTGGTTTGGTCCATTGACTCAGTGGTAGTTTTATTTTGGGCCTCTTCCTCTAGAATATTATTAACATCTTCCCATGAATACAGATTAGTAGTTATTTCCACTACATGATTTGGTAGATGCTTGTACATGGGCCTTCTCATCGCAATCACACCATGTGGGTCATACACCCATTTACTTCCTTTCTCAAAATCGAGCTGCTGTAGCATTTCTTCTGTAACAACTAGAGTAGTTCTAAGCTTGACCAAGAAAGGGACAACCTCTTGAGGTAGCTTGAAAGTGATGGCCTACTTATGCTGGAAAAAATGAAATTGATATGAAATGAGCATTTGTCTGATGTATTCCAAAGAAAATATTCTTGGAGTTAGGAAAATTGGTAGCTTGTATGGCTCTTGTTCAAAACCATATACTATAATGGTGGTGTGATCCTCATCCAGGTACCAATCTCCTAATCTGGTATATTTTCTTAGTTGTAGTATCTTTTTAAACTCATGAAACATCCTAGGAGGTTGAGTGCCATGGAGAAGAATGTAGCATGCACTCATGAACTTGTTTAAACCTTTATTTTGGTCTCATTTCCTCACCTTCTTAGTCCACTCAATTACTATCTTGGTTTTACCTGAATCATCCTTTGTTTTGATGCCAAAGATCTAAAAAAAGGAAGAATTACTGAATAATATGAGGTGCACCAAGTAGGCCTGGTGCCTGGAAGAATTAGTGATGTGGAAATTTGACAATTGGAAGTTTATAACTTCATGTATGAATTGACAATAATCAAATTTTGTGAGGGTGATTGACTCCTTTGGACATAAGACAGAAAGTATCCCTAAAATGGTCTCATCCACTGCTCTATCATGTTCATATCCTAAAACTTGAAAATTGTGGCAATAGCCTTCCTGGTTAGTTCAGGGAAGATGGTGGATTTGAAAGGAGGCAGACCAATTGGTAATGGGGCATTTGGGGCCAACGGATTACTCAATAGCTTCTTTCTTTCAGACTGTGATAATGCTTGGTACTTAGAGTCAAACTCATCATCATCATCATCATCCATGGTTTCATATACAATATGGTTTGGAATTTGGAGCATTTGGGCAATGGATTCTTTAGTTATTTCATAGACTATCCTAGAATCATATACATAAATTATTTTTTCCCTATCCACCTGGTAATTGACTGCACACCAATTGACTAATTTTGGAAAGTGATAAGTTTGTAGAACAATTGATCTGTCCAGGTTCGATTCCCATAAGTTCAAGTAGTTTCGACCACTGTTAGCATCAGCCCGAGTTCTTTGAATTAATTGGTGAAGGTCAGGGAAATACAGTGCAGGGTTGAAAACATTCCTTTCCATGTCCTCCAAGTGATCATAAGATACAATCATTTAATGGATGGTTGGATTTGGCTAGGGTTCGATTTAGTGGCCATTTGATTACTTTTAGGGGAAAAAGACTGACTACCTTTCTCCATCTATCCTTATTTTAAACAATTTGAACACATTTGAAATAAGGAAATGAGAATAATACCCGAACTTATTTGTTGAAGGAGAATTTGACTGCTTTTACTAGAGTTTACTGTACTCATAACAGGGTTTAACGTGTGCGTTTACCTCATTTGCTTTGGGGGTAATTGTTTTAAACTTTAATTTTTTTTTCTTTGTATTACATCGACATGGCGCATTATTTATTTGGCTTACATCACAGTGGCACATGTCATCAATTCATGCATTTCGGGGGCCAACTAAAGTGGTTTCATAATACCACCTCTACGTATCGAAATGAATAAGGTGATGACATGTTATCACTAGTTAATACAATGGTTCCAAATTTAGGCCTTCGACCCCTTGTTATCTAGCGTGCACTTTCATTGGTTGAAATAAGCTGAGACTGTTGGCCTTAGATCTATATATCAGTGGTCTGATCATGTTTATTGCTTTTTCATTTCAAACCCTGTTTTCTCTTTGTTGTGCCTAAAAAAATATGGCAAATTGATGTGGTATACATGGTATCGAACCTAAACTAATGAATGAATGATAGGGTAAACTTCAAGTGAATGGAACTAAAACATAACCAATGTGAACCATTTAAAAATGAACAAAAAAATACATGATCTACATTCTCTATCTATATTAGCAACGTGGCTACATACCGACGACATTGTGGGGTCCATCCCTCTGATGCACAAGTGGGGTTGATATCTCCTTGTCATGGTTTCCTCCTCTGCGCATTGTCATTACTGAAAAGTATCCGATGCAAATGTCAGCGAGCTGCTCCTCTTTGCATCTATACTGGCAGGTGGGGTCGATCCAATGCAAATTGCAGTGGGTTTCTCATCTACACACTCTCCTCACTGGAAAGTGGGGTTGAACAATGCAGTTATCATCCAGTTTGGGAGATGGTTTATTTGCTCAGGTTTTGGTGCCATAGTGTTTTTATGTTTGAAATGTATATTTTTTATTTGTTTTACTTTTTACTTTTACTTTTTTATTTGTTATTTATTTGTAATGTACTTTATTCATATTTTTATTTAATATGTGTTTTATAGTTATATGTAAGAGTATAGGGTCGAAGTGGAGGTAGGTTCCTATGCATGGAGGGTGAGAGGGGGAGAACTAGATGGAGGGAGAGAGCCAACAAGAGCCATCTATTTCATTTTTAACGACATTGTTAGCACATGCCTCAGTTTTCCCTGCCACCTAAAATATGTATACGAGATTCATTCCATTCATGATTTTTCTCATAAGTTAGGGGGATAAGGGGGATAAGTTAGGTATGGAACATTAATAGGGATTTATTTTTCTTATTTTCTTAACACATATAACTCATGCAACCATGATCGACATTACGGTCATGCATGGTCTCTCAAGATTTGTCCTAGTTAATATTATGCAGGCCCCATGGTGAACTATTGGGACCTGTGGGCTTAGAATTGAAAGTTCTTTGAGGCATAAATAAATGGTTATAGCACTATATTGAAGGGGTAGGGGTTGTGTCCAAGACCCTAGGAAGAAGTACAACCATAAGGATCTTATCTAGGATCATATGTGGGGGCTGCCAAGGCTGAGGTTAAATTGGGTTAGGTATAGACAAGGGCCTTATAGGGATAGATGGGTCTACTAGGGACAAAGTGGAGGTAGTTGGTTATTATGCATAGAGGGGTAGAGGGAGAGAACAAGCTGAGGGAGGGAGAGAGCCAACCATATGGGTTATATTTTTCATTTTTAAAGACATAGTTAACGCATGTCTCAGTCTTCCATTTCACTTCTATATACCTCCCTCTGTCTGTACTCTTCCCTCCCTCCCTCTCTCTCTCCATATCACTCATGACCTATGATATTATGCTCTCTCTCTCTCTCTCTCTCTCTATTCATGTCATTGATATCGATCTATCACAGTACTCTAAAAAACTCTCACACTATCATAATACTCTCACACTCTCACACATTATCTCACATCATATCGATTTTGAGTAATTTAACTTAATTCAGTTATATCACACTCCCGACCTTTATATTCCTCTCTCTCTCTCTCTCAAGTCAACTCTCTCCATCTCACTCTCGACCTCTCTCTATCCCTCTCAACCTTTCTCTATCCCTCTCACACTCACTCACACACACACTCTCTCTCTCTACCCCTCCTCTTTGTCTTCCTCTCTCTCACACCATCATAGTACTCTCACACTATCATAACACTCTCACACTCTCATACTCTCACAATAATCTCACACTCTCACAGTTTCTATCACATAATATCGATTATGATTAATTTAACTTACTTCATTTGTATGACACTCTCGACCTTTCTCTTCCTCTCTCTCTCTCTCTCTCCCTCTCTCGTAAAATCTCTCCATATCACTCTCGACCTCTCTCTATCTCTCTCAGCCTTTCTCTATCCCTCTCACACTCTCTCTCTCACACACACTCTCTCTCTACCCCCCTCTGTCTTCCTCTCTCTCCCTCTCACATCACACATTCTCTCATATAATATGTATTGTGAGTAATTTAACTTACTTCATTTGTATATATCACACTCTCGACCTCTCTTCTTCTCTTTCTCTCTCTCCACCTTACTAGTCTCCACCTCTCTCTCTCCTTCCCATACTCTCACACACTCTCACTCTACCACGACCCCCTCTTTGTCTTATTCTCTATCTCTACCCCCCTCTCTGTCTTCATCTCTCTCTACTCCCCTCTATGTATTCCTCTCTCTCTCTCTCCCCCTCTCACATCACACATTATCTTTGTCTTCCTCTCTTTCCCTCTCACACTCTCACACATTCTCTCATGTAATATTGATTGTGAGTAATTTAACTTACTTCATTTGTATTACACTCTCGACCTTTGTTCTACTCTCTCTCTCGATTCTCTCTCCATATGAATATTGAACTCTCTCTATCCCTCTCACACTATCACACACACTCTCTCTCTACCCCCCTTCTCTATATTCCTCTCTCTCTACCCCCACATATGTCTTCCTCTGTCTCCCTCTCAAACTCACACATTCTCTCATATATCAATTGTGAGTAATTTAAGTTACTTCATTTGTATATATCACTCTCTCTCTCTCTCTCATATATATATATACATATTGTGAGTAATTTAACTTACTTCATTTGTATCACAGTCTCGACCTCTCTTCTGGTCTCTCTCTCTCTCTCTCTCTCTCTCTCTCTCTCTCTCACACACATACTCACATTCTCTATCAATTGTGAGTATTCATTTAACTTACTTCATTTGTATGAATAATGTTCAAAAAATCTCCTCATCAAATAAATCACAATGCAAAGACACTGACATTAAACCATGACCTAGAGTACCTACACCTATACCATGTTGTACACATAGAGGGAGAGAGCCGACAAGAGTTGTCTTTTTCATTTATAACGACACTATTAGCATATGCCTTGATATTCCTTGCTGCCTGTAATCTGTATATTTGATTCATTCCATCCATGATCTATACCATGCCCTATACCTAGGCAATGACTTAGACCTAGACCTAGACAATTGCAATACTATTTCTTTGTCTCCCATTCACTCTCTCCCCTTATCTCCCTCCCTCCCCTTGCTCCTATGTCTTGTTCCCACCACTCTCTCATTCTCGTTCTCTCTCATTCTTATCTCTCACATTCTCACACTCTCTCTCCCCTTTTATCCCTCTTCCNCCAAGTACTTTTCCTCTCTCCCCCACTCTCCCCCTCAACAACCATATAGATAAGTTCAAATTCCAAATATAGAAAATAATAATAAGATTACTTTGTAATTTCAAATATAACTTTTTGATGAGTTATATATATTATATATATAATATTAATAACAACACTTCATAAACATTGAGCCATGTTTCTTTTGAGGAATTTCAAAGTGTTAAATATGACAATATAAATTTTTTGATAAAATCACAAAATCAAATTTATAAATTATTACAAATTGTAATGTTTTCCAAAGTACAACCTACTAATTATAAATCATAATGATTTTACAACTACCATAGCCTTAGTATCATGATTATTAACTAATTAAACGACCATCCAGATTTAATGACAATATTCATAATTTGATTGATTGATACAATTGTCAGTTGAAGCGAATTGTGTCATAATTCACACATGACGAGTATCAAATTATACTCTGGAAATCCAATGAAGGATTCATGGTCATTTAAGGGTCATTTCTTCGATATTTTGTATTCAAAAGATAATAATATATTGGGTGTTGTGGATCCTGACGATTACACCTATATAATGGTGACGAAAGGCTCAAAATAGTGGACAAAGGAAAATAATTCGAAGACTAGGAATACTTTTGCAACAACTGCTAGTTTTACAAATTCTGTAGTTGCTATTCTTGCAGCACTAGTTATTTCAAAAAGGTTCGTAGATAAATTTCCTGAAGTTCCTACTCATTCAATTAAGAGTTCTCCTGAAGCAAGGGATACAAAGTTTAAAGCTCATGCAAGGAACGAACAACCCACGATGGAATTTTAGGTCATGGTTGAGAACAAACTGAACACAATTATGAATGATTTAATTGGGATTAAACATGATCTTCATGTTATAAAATGTCCGAGATGCCAAGCCGAGGAGAATAATACAGGAGTTGGAGGCATTACTTCATCTGCCTCTGGGAATAATGTCTACATAATTAGCCAAGATGAGGAAATGGGTGATGCCTAAATATACTCATATAATTATATAATAGTCATTTTAAGTTTAAGTACTGTGTTTGAGGATGCAATTTAAACATATTTTGTAATTTTGATAATTCTAAGCTTTTAGCCTAATACTTTGTATATCTTGTTTTTAATATAAATGACTTATGTTGTTTCTCTAATGACTCATATCTTATTTGACCAATGTGTGTTCTGTTTATCTTAAGGATAATTACAAGAAATATTCATATGAAAGAAATGTTAGCAAGATATTTTGTTTATAATTTCTTCATTTCAATGTACTTAAGCCAATGCAAAATTTGATATTTCCACTCATATATATTTTATACGTACTATGCTTAGTTTTTGTAAGGAATGCTAAATTCTATTGATAAAGAAGAATTTGTAATAAGGGTTGTTTTGCACAACATAGTCTCTTATGACTGAAAATGAAAAACTAACCATGGTTTCCCTCATAACCCACCATCCTATCATTCATCATAATGATGAAAATATTTCTGCATAGAATCATCCTTTTTGGAGTATAAATGCACTACTAAACATGTTATAAATATTGGAACGATCAGATGTTGAGGGTTGTTGAGGAATCAAGATGTTCTGGGAGATTTCTCGCAGCGGTCAATGCTATATTCATTGCTTTGATCCAATGTTTTTTTTAAGATGAATTTCACCAATTTGACTATATTTTATTTGTTAAACATTTTCCATGAACATATAACAGGTTTTCTTAAAAAAGTTTCCAAATCAATGATTATGCATCCCAATTTTTTTGGGAATATTCAATACATATGGAGGAATAGTTAATAACAACTACTCTTGGGAAAACCATGAATTTTCAATTGAAGTCATGTAAGTTTATGTAAGAAAATAAATTGTTTTTAATACTTTACGTGTATTTTTTTTTACCTCTTTCAACATAAAGGTGGTACACCATGTTGTATATTAGTGTGTATAATTTTGTTAATGTATGTCAAAACATATTTTCCATTTCTATTTCTTTTTCTTGTAAGTTGTTGTTAATTATTGTCAAAGATGCTCATGTGACACTAATGGAATGGTTTTGTTGCCAAATTTTAAAGCTAGTAACAATAATTCAATTGGTTATCACCTAAGATAAATGATATTTTTTTTTTTACATATATGCTTTGATCACCAAATAATTTGATAAGTTATGACTTATGTGTTTTGAAATAAGAAATATTGCTTTGATCTCTAAGTCTGATCACCCTACTTGTTTTCAATCTACATCCTATTTTTAATAGTGAGTAAAGGTGTTATTAGAGCCTTGTTGGATGTACAATGAAGTGGGTTAAAATTGGCACTAGGGCGTGCATTTTACTCTGAGGTCGATTTGCATTCAAATATACATGAGATCCCAAATATAGATACATGAAAGCAACCTCTCATGTTCTTCGTTTGCACTTTAAATGACATATGTAAATTTAATTACAATATATCTAGCTCCATATTACAACCTTTACAAGAATTTGTCAGCTACAGGGAAGCTTGAGCATTCATTTTAATGTTCTCACTTAGTACATGTTCAACCTTGCAAATAATAGAGTATTTTTGCACATAAGAGTCTTTTATGACTCTTAGTGAAAAACTGACCTTGGTTTATATCCTAACCCACCATCCTTTGAATCATCAAAAATCCATGAATCTTTGTGCATAGAAATCATCCTTTTTGGAGTCTGAATGCACTATTAATTGTACAAATAGGTTATACATATTGGAATGATCAATTTGCAACCTTGTTGTGGCTCACCACCGACAACGACCCATTCTATTTTTGTTTTATGGGTCCCTATTTTTGTTCCTAATTTTTTCCTATAAGGCATACATCCTGCTTCACTAAGGAAATACAAGCTTAATTCGTGATCAATTTGGAACGAGCCTCACACCATATTTATTCTGACATAAACCCTTTTGATGTTCTCATTGAAAAGGGGTCTGTCAGAATCATCTTCATCGGAGTATTTCACTCCACACACCACCCAAAAATCTGACCATCACACTCCGATAGCTCTTATGCATCAACTTCACTCCTTACGTTTTCCCAGGAAAGAAAAGGACCAACTAAGCAAATTAAACATTGGTTGGCTAATGAGGACGAGACCCTCAAGCAAGGCCATAAATTAGTTCCTACTAACATGCGCAAGATGCCCTACAAAATATTGGTAGCCATGCTTTGTTGAATATACAGAGAACAAAAGAGCACACATTTTCAAACCGACCGGCTACCTTTAGCACACACCGTTGCCAAGACAGGGAAAATATTCAACTAGGAAGACATCCTAACTTTCAACATATGTCTACATGTGAAGAATCTCCTAGGTACGAAGAAACCTTGTTTTTATATTTAGGCCTACATGATTGATGCCATCTGCTCCTCTGTACAGTTTTTTGACCTGTGGTGGAACTGGGACCGAAACCAACCCCCCACCCATGTATACTGCTCTAATTTATGGAGCATTAATTACAAAAAACATTTTTATGACATATGTAATCTCTTCATATCCCTTCTGAATTCTATTCTGTTTGGTTTCCCTAGACACAAAATCTCCTTCGAAGCCAGGAATGGGATGAAAGGGATAGCTGACTGGTTTCTCTATAAATATTATTCATATATCAGGGTTTATGGGACCACTGGATCCCCACGCCTTTTACCATACTTTTTCCCAAACCATTTTTTGATGAGGGAAATTGCATACCAAACCATGGGGTTAGGGGTTACTGCACTATTGCAAATCAACAACAAAAAACTTTGGCCAGTTTTCCCTATCCACATTGGAATTTACACTATTTACAATAKCCAACATGCAAGGAAAGAACGGAGGCCCTCCAAGAGTTAATCCTATGCCTAGGAGATCCCATAGGCCATGATCCTCATGATCTAGAAATCAACCATGTCAGGTCTATTGGTCTCACCCATTCCAATATCCATGTGGTCRATTTCGAAGAGGATAAGTTTAAGGGAACACTCTCTTATGATGAAGTCTTGCATCAATTACCCCATGATGCTTCCAAGTGGGAAATTGAACATGAAAAAGAAGAAATCAAGATGGAAACTATAAACCAGTTCTAGAGATTTCTTAAGCAAGAGCAGGACACTGACATCACCAGAGAGTAGGAGAAAACCAGGAAGGAAGAAAATATAGAATAAAAAAGACTCCAAGCTGAGCACGATTATCAGAAAAGGAAAGTTGAGGAGGCAAAGAGAAAAAAAGAACATGAGTGCATGGCGCAACAGGATATGGTCCAAAACAAAAAATAAGAAGAAGACAAAGCCAAGAAATTGGATGATGAGATAGAAGCCAAAAGGTTGGCTGATGAAGCAGAATCTAAGAGGTTGGATGATGAAGAAAAAGCCAAGAAATTGGTTGATGAGGCAAAGGAAAAATGGGTAGCTAATGAAGATGAAGTTAAGAAGAGGGAATATGAACTATTGAAGAAGAATTTGAGCCAGAACCCTAACACTCCATCGACACCCAATCTAGGCGTTGTGAACATACCCCCTCAGGAATACATTCCCATAAGTACTATTCCAGGGGATTCCTCCTTCTCCTCCCAGGTACTGAATTTTGAGGGCTCTGTAGTAGCCATTGGAGACTACTACTTTGATAATAAGACAAGAAGTATCAAGAAGATATCGACCAAGAGGAAAAGAGGAGAGGAAACGAGGTCAAAATCATCTATAGGGACAGTAGTAGAATGGAAAGCAGGGCATGATCCCAAGGAAAACATAGTTCAAGCAATATCTACACTCAACGCTTTTGTAGGGATAAATTCCTCATCATTCCTTGAGGTAACCAACACCCTCATCACTACCAAGAATAGAGTCATTGAATTGGATACAAAGATGAAATATGTGAAAGATAAGCTTACCACAAATTTCCAGAAAGCTGCAAAAGCAACTGATAGTCTCAACACAAAAAGATGAAAAGATCTCTACAATCTCAAAGAGACCAGATGAATGAAGAATTCAAGAAAAGGAATACAATGGGACACCCATAATAACGAGTTAGTGTTAGAATAAAATAAATTCAAGGCAGTCATAGAAGAGACCAGGGCATCAACATGTACTGTAGAGTCTATCAAGGCACATGCCTTAGTGTTGAGTCAAGAACTCATGACAGGGAAGAATGAATTCCTCGATCTACTAAATAACATACCGGTTGAGAGAGAGGAACAACTCAGGCTAAAAAGCACATTGGTAGAAAATCAATAAAGGCATTAGGAAGCAAGAGAAGCCTTGGAGGAAATGCTTAGTTGGTAGGATATCCACAAATCTCCACCTACCATGCTGCCGCTATATTCCAAGAGTGAAAAAAATAGACGCCAGATTCTCTTTGACACTTGCAAATCTCTCTTAAAGAGTGCACATATCACCCAAAAGGAAACATATGACACTTGCGCGAAGCTATGGATTAGTTCAAACGACTGCGCAAAAGAAGCAGGGATATGACCAATGCAGTCCATCGATGAAACAACATCTACCAACACGAGAATGCCTGAGGTGGAGGAACACAAGAAAATGATCTAGACAGACATTTAGAATCTGTGTCAATTTGAGAAAGAATCAATTGAAGAACACTTGTTGAGACCCTCTCGGATCACCCACAAAATCCAATTCTTTGTTAAGAATGAAACAAAGTAGTTATACCAAGAAGTATCCACCAAAGTTTTCAATGGAGAATTAGTCTTGGAAATATTACGATCAAGCAAACTCAAAATCATATTGAGATATCATTCCCTCTAGAAATAATATCAAGATCCGCTACAGAACTAGGGAAACTCATGATTACAAATTTACCAATTTCTTCCATATGTTGCCTTCTTCAGTTATTGTAATCCTATTTTTGAATTCAGAATATGAAGAGTCTCTTTTTGTAAAATGTCCATGATTTCATGATTGCAGAGATAACGATTGTAAATAGTCACTCCTCATTATAAAAGGGAATATTGTCCATTTGAAAAGGCTTTTGGTTTCAGACTGTAGCTAGACAATATTTTTACTGCAAGTTAATTTGAACTAGAAGACATTTGTGTTGGAGATTATGGTGTCGATATGTATGAATGTGATTATTCTATTTATGCATGTCTATTACTGTAGTATGTGAATATTGGTTTATGAATTATTTATGAGTTAATGTTTTCATTATTCATATTGACCATGATTTTCACAGCGAGTATAGTGACAATATAATGCAGTTTACTAATCAATTACTTGATTCTAACTAGTCACGTCGTTAAACTTTCACTTTATCTTTATCATAAATTTATTCTATGCAAGTAATATAAATATTTCACTATACTCATCTTTGTTAGTTTTCTCTTGATCAAGACATGTTTGCTTAGAATTAAATAGATATTTCATCTTAGAATAATAATCATTCATCTTAGCTTAGAATTAGTTATTTAGAATTTTCATTTTTAATTCATCTAAGAACCTTCGGTTCTTAGATTCATATTTATTTATTATATTAGTTATATTGGTAACCAAGCCAAAATATGGTCGGAAACACTATTCCAAATGAGAGTGGGTCTAATTGGGATTTTCCATCGGGCGTTCTCCCTCATCTGATTCAATGGGTCATTCTGGCCCATCAACATAAATGGCGCTAGAAGGAGGGCCACATAACTGAATGACTTCAAATAGAAGCACAAACCCTTCATTTTTTGTTCCTATAGAAAACATTTCCTCGTCAAGCGATTCCCATCAAATTCTCCCTGAACACACTTTCCTTCCCCCAGAGTATACTATGAAAAAACCAACCTAGGTTAGCACTCACCGCACTTCCACTCATCCCGAAGCTTCCTTTTCTTCCCCACAACCTCCTAGCCTAACCATCTCAGATATTGACACCATAGTTAGACACTCAACTGAACGAACCAACCGTTCCTTGACAACTTAGTAGGAAGACCAGACAACTTAGTAGGAATACCAGACAACTACCCTTAGACTACTCTTTTCCTGAAAATTAGGACGACCTTCAACATATAGATCCCTACTTCACCAACCCGAACACATACCAAGGAAAACCTTTGGTTGGAACTCCTAAATATCAAGTTCTCGAAGACACTTTTGATTTTATCGAGATGTCTGACTTTGACCTTGAATATTATTTGTTAGCCGATGGAGTAGGAGGTGGACCACCCTCAATATTGGGTATGTGTTATATTATTTTCATGTGTGTGTGTGGGTGCATCAGATTCGAAAACTGCGTCTGAAAATCCCAACTTCCTTCACCTTTTGTGTCATGTGCACCGGGTGCTTTCCTTGGGGGGTCCTAGGGGGGCCAGGATTGGCCCATCCTGCCCCCCCCCCCCAGTTATGCACATCGCCCCAAATTTGTTTTTTGGGCGTTTTTTTCTATTTTAGCGGATTTTTCTATTTTAGCAGATTTTTCTATTTTTAGTGATTTTCTAAATTAATCTCGGATTAAGGGATTAGGGTTTTTGTAGCTACGAAATACCTAAAATATTGTATATATTGTATTGTGAATGGTGAAATTAATACAATGAATATTTGAAAGGTGCAAGACCAAGGGAGGTTGGTTTTCTCTCGGTTAAGGGTTTCCAGCGTAAATATTTTTGTACAGTGTGTATGAGCCATTGATTAATTTATCTTTTTCTTAAGAATATATATTCATTGCTTTACTTCATAGGTTTAAAACTTWCACTCACCTCCCAAGTCTCCCCCTTACACTCCAAGAGACAAGTTAGAGGAAAACTCCGAAGGAAGAAATGAGTCCAAAGGCAAACCCGAAAATAACCCATATCAAATTATTGTATCAACCCCCAAACATGGATGGAGAAAATGMAAATCAGAATCCACCTCCCTACCAGACCTGGTTGTTATCTGACACATTCATTGTACCAGGGATCCAATATGACATGCCCAAACACCTTGAGAAGTTCCTACCAGAATTCGACCCTAACAAAAAAGATTCAGCTGAAAAGCATACGAAAAAATTCATGATGGCTATCAAGTTACATAGAATTCGACATGAGGACGTCATTTTCCATTTGTTCCCCCTTACATTTGAAGATAAAGCCTCGACCTAGTATTTCTCTCTAGAAGAAGCCTCCATTACAAATTGGAGAACCTTTGAAACCACTTTCCTCAGAAAGTTTGGTGAAAAAAAAAGCACCGACCACCCGGGTTCTAGAACCATCAAGAGTCAAGATGGATTCAAAATAATTGGTTACTAATTACAATCAACATTTCCTTACTTTGTTAAAACGAATCCCATGTTCCTAAAAACCCACTGAAGATGTAACTATTGAATTCTACACCTTTGGTTTGCCTATGTCCATGTCCATGTACGTGAGAAACTCTGAAAAAGGCACTCTAGAAGAAGCTTTCCAAGAGGCCCTTAATTTTGAGAAGAATATGATGAGTTTAAAAGGAAGTTCTAGCTCAGAGCCCTCTAAAGACAAAGGTAAAGGAAAATATTCAACGTCTAAACCCAATGAATATAAGAAGCCTTTTGATTCAATGGATATGGAATCTCTTCAGAGGATCATTAAGAAGTTATCCAATGATATGATAGACTTAAAAAAAGGTGGTGGAGAAGGATCCTCTAACCATATTTTTTTTTTAAGGTTTCCTCCCAAGAAAGATAAAAACATGCTACCAACCAACAAAACCACCCCTTCTTAGATGAAAGGAATTAACATGGAGGATATTGTCCACTCCCTCCAAACCTGGGAAATATAGAATATGACTAAAGTCAATGAAGAAGGAGAAGAAAGTCAGGAACAACAAGAACAACCTCAGGAATCTCATGAGCCTATAAAACAATAGTTAAAATCGTTTTGGGATATTACTTATTGTGAAGAGGAAGAAGAATCCGAAGAGGTACACATGTCATAAAAATATGTTACCACCGAGAGTCCTAGTAAGAAGGTTTCTGAAGACACCCCCAGTACCATTGATCCTACTTCTCCCACCACGTCCACTTCCAAACAACCATCTTCTCCGACCAATACTACTCCCAATTCCTCCAAGACTACACCTTCCAACCCTAAAACGATTGATCAAACACCAAAACCCAATATTTCATCCACTCCTAGCTAGGTTGGAATATGATTTCCTATAATATCTAAAGAAGACAAAAGCTAACATTTCCTTGTTTGATCTTGAGATTCCACAACTTCAAGAAAATTTTATCAAAACTCTGCAAGGGAAAACTTCCTCTGGCACAAAGGAGGTGAACGCTGGAACAAAGAAAGGAACCACCAAGGGAATTTCTTCTAACAATATCACTCCATCTAAAATTCAATTAGCGACTAATGTGTCCTTAACTGGTCAAAGATCCAAATCCACTACCCCTCCTTTCCTCATTACTTTTGAAATATTCAATAGGAATGTCCATAATTGCATGGTAGACTTAGGATCCTCATCTAATGTCATGCTCCTAAAGGTCTATGATAAGCTTAATGTCAAACCTGAACCATCTRACATTCGGATTATTCATCTAGACAGAACCATAGTTAAATTTAGGGAATTGAAAAAATTCTTGATCAGGATGTCTGATAATCTAAAAGTTCATCGGAGTATAGATATAATAGTAGTAGACATACCTGAAAACTATGACATTATTTTAAGTCAAGATTGGTTAACTATGTTAAATGGCTACATAAAAACACGAACCCTACATCTCCCCCATCCCCGAGGAGTTGCATGTCCTCATGCAAAATTGGACCTTCAGTCACCTTCCAAAAACGATTTTCAAAATTAGTGATACTTCAACAAGTCCTATGTTAGGCCTGGACGACCACTTGAGAAAACACATTGACTTCAGATGTCCCTGGTTGCAGTCCTTCAAGTCTTGTCTTGAGCCTTTTATTTCATTGAAAACTTTTCTTGGCCTGCCTATACCATCGTTGAGATTTCCTTAGCAATTTCCTGTGCTCCTTTTTCAACATGGAAACCTCTTCTTGAAATCTAACACTAGAGTCCTTCAACAATACATTTTCATTTTTAATGAACTCATCTACAACTGTCATCTCCCTAATTTTCCTCTTCAGTATAACAATCCTCTTGTCATTTCCTGCTAAGTTATCAACACCAATCAATTCATCCACCGACCTTTTCCCTAGGCTCTCTTTTGCGGGTAAACTACCCGATTATATTTCCTCAACAATTTTCTCTACCTTGAGGTTACCATGTAGTTCATTATGTTTTTTAGGATTCTCTTCACCAGAAACCCTTGAACACATTTTCTTGGGAGGGGTCTCAAGTATTACCTCTTTCTCAACTATTATCGAACGATCCTCCAACGAGTCTGGGAGCTTGAATCCTTGTCATCCTTGGTGGATTAGGTGTTATCGAAACTCCCATGTTTCTTTGTGAAATTGACTTCCTTCGGCTCGAGATAACCCAAAATCCTTTGTCCCCTTCCTTGAACTTGGGGTCGACTTCGTGATCTTCATTCATACCCAACTCCTTTTTTGCTTCCTCAGGTTCCTCTGTCTCTTTAGGATCTTCTTCATTCTCCTTAGACTTCTCTTCATCCCGTTCATGCTTCTCTTCAACCTCCTCACATTTTTTCTCTGCTTCTTTTGGCTCAAGTTCCTTTTCTACCTTCTGAGATTCCCCAAACTAGTTTCAGGCTAAGAAATTTTCTCGAGTGTCATTTTTCTTCCTCATCTCATCCAAGACTATCAGTTTCACAAGGATGCGGTGATGCAGGTTTCGGTCCATCATCCTACTGTATACTTTCTTTTGTGTGGTGGATGCTATCTTGGTCAACGACTTCCATAAAAGTAGAGAATGTTAAGCTTTTGTCCTTTAAATTGTAATAGGAGCCTAATATGGTAAAGGATGGTCAGACTAATGTGACCTTCACACATAATGTATTTCTGTAGCACGATCAATATTTTTTGATATCTCCTTTTCAATAGGCATCGTGTCATCTTCTTAGACCACTCTGGTTTCATGCTAATTAGCTTTAGGAACGGAGCCTAACTCACTTTTTTGACATGTTTTCTCTTGAAACAATGTTTGTCGTACCGAGGGAGCTTTGTTTCCTACACAATGGAGTCTTATGAGACCGTGAGCTCCAAATCCCCAACAATTTCTCTTTTTCCATCGAACCCTAATGCGAACTCCCTGGTAACTTGCATGTTGTGCCCATTGTTTTTTGGGAAGAAAGGTAGCCAACCTTCCTTCTCTATCTTCTTCCTACATTTTGGGTATGCTTCCAATAGTGTGGCCTCGTCTGATTCAATTATGAGTGTGCTCTTCATTCCTTATTTACAACAAGGAGATGTAGATTTTGAGTGATGATATTCAACTCATTCTACAAAAAGAGGGGATTTCACAATGTAATGGAAAATGAGGTTGAACGAGAGTTGACGATAAATCATGATCATGACAATTTAATCGTCATGATTCAATTTAACAGTTTGTTATAACCCTATAATTTATAGGATCAACTAGTGACTGGAAATTTTACCCATTTATTGTTTTGGTTGTCAAATGATTTGAAAAAAAAAGGGCATAAAAGAATTTGGATAAATCCCCATGCAATAACAATGACTTGGTTCATACAGTTCAATCATGGCCAAGTCATTTTAAATTTATGTTGATAGGAGTAGGGAATAATCTTGGCTAAACTGTTTAATCTTAGCCAAGAAAATTAGGTTAGCTAGTGAATAAATTTGACCAAACTGCCTAATCTTGGTCAAATAACCCCAGGATAGAGTAATTCCTTAGTCCAACAGTTTAATCTGGGATAAATGTCATAGGTAATTAGGTTAGAGCATAGGTTAGTTTGCTTTATTTCAATAAAACAGGCATGATGATCGATATTGAACCATCTTTGATGTTTTAAAGATTTGATGTCTAACCCCCATGGGGATAAAAACAGAGAAAGCTTGGGCGAATCCACATAATGCACTTATCCTAAGTTTTGGAGAAAATATGACTTTGCACTCACAGAGTAAATAACACGCATAAATGAACGGTTGAGAGGCTGGCACTGAGATCTACGGTTCACAAGATTTTCCGGACCCCCTCGACCATTCTACCTTTACCGGCAGGGGGGGGGGGAGTTCCAGAATCAGGTATAAAGAAGGCACACATCTGAATGACTGAGAGGTCGACACATAGATCTACGGTTGAGATTGAATTCCGGACCCCCCCGACCGTTCTACTTTTAATGGTGGGGGGGGGGAGTGGTCCAGAATGTTGATTAAACATCGCGCTTAGATCTACGATCCAGCGGTGGGTGCACCGATGGACGGATGATAATGTTTTTCGGACCCCCCCGACCAGTTTGCTGTTAATGATGGGGGGGGGGGGTCCGAAATGGAGTGATTTCTCTGGCGGACCCCTTTTCTCTACGTGGCAGAGATCCATTGGTCCAGACTTCCGCCGCTTACCATTTTCTAACATACCCCCATCACCCCATGACATCATTCTCCACTTGTTTCCCCTAGAGGTTACATCTCATTGCTCTGTCAGTACATTCCCCCTATTCACCTATTACAAGTCCCTTCACCATAGTTACTCCCCAATCAACACCCGCCACGTCATCCAGTCGTATGCAACATTCATTGTTACCTGCCATCTCATGCTCCAAAAGACCCATTGGCAATTTATTACCGACTAACCTATTCGTTAGCTTGCTGACCTGTCCCCTGTGCCCAACGAGTATCCGTTTTCTCAAAACTACCTTTTCCCTTCATTCTTCCATTGCTTACTGTGTCGTCTCACCAGAAAATATCTTTCCCGTCGAACCAGAGTACAGTTTCCCCATTTTCTCTCCGTTTCAGTCAACCGTCCAAAGCCACCATCATCCCCACTAACAATTGTTTGACTTGCATGTATTTTCACAGCGATGGCGCCAAAATCAAAGAGGACAGAATCCGAGGAAAATCCTTTCCTCCCACCTCCTGTCGATCTCGATAGGATCGCCCTGGCTGACAAAGATCATTTAATTGCAGACACCAGGTGCGAATTTGACTTCGTGGATTTGCAGTCATGGAT
>SNQJ01S0010194.1:124399-156466 GCA_010110895.2 Picea sitchensis
ATGATGGGGGGGGGGTCCGAAATGGAGTGATTTCTCTGGTGGACCCCTTTTCTCTACGTGGCAGAGATCCATTGGTCCAGACTTCCGCCGCTTACCATTTTCTGACATACCCCCATCACCCCATGACATCATTCTCCACTTGTTTCCCCTAGAGGTTACATCTCATTGCTCTGTCAGTACATTCCCCCTATTCACCTATTACAATTCCCTTCACCATAGTTACTCCCCAATCAACACCCGCCACGTCATCCAGTCGTATGCAACATTCATTGTTACCTGCCATCTCATGCTCCAAAAGACCCATTGGCAATTTATTACCGACTAACCTATTCGTTAGCTTGCTGACCTGTCCCCTGTGCCCAACGACTATCCGTTTTCTCAAAACTACCTTTTCCCTTCATTCTTCCATTGCTTACTGTGTCGTCTCACCAGAAAATATCTTTCCCGTCGAACCAGAGTACAGTTTCCCCATTTTCTCTCCGTTTCAGTCAACCGTCCAAAGCCACCATCATCCCCACTAACAATTGTTTGACTTGCAGGTATTTTCACAGCGATGGCACCAAAATCAAAGAGGACAGAATCCGAGGAAAATCCTTTCCTCCCACCTCCTGTCGATCTCGATAGGATCGCCCTGGCTGACAAAGATCATTTAATTGCAGACACCAGGTGCGAATTTGACTTCGTGGATTTGCAGTCATGGATTAAAGAGGTTTTCTTAGATCAGAGCGATGAAATTGGGCTCTGGGAGTCCAACCTTCCTCTGTATCATTTCCCCCAGGTCCACCATTTCCCTGAGTTCGCTCTCAAGTGCCAGGCTCATTATCTCTCTGACCAGAGAGTCGTAGTGTCTTCCTCAGGAGAAACTCTGTTTTTCATCACACCAGAGGCCATAGACCAGATGATGCAGATCCTAATAACCAAATCCATCTCCCCATTCAATCTCGAGGTCATCACAGAGTTATACCAGAAACTATCATTTCCCCAGAGAGCCCAGATTTTTGAGCTTTTCCTTCCCCAGGCTGCTCAGA
The DNA here is from genome assembly GCA_010110895.2 of Picea sitchensis. Taxonomy (NCBI): domain Eukaryota; kingdom Viridiplantae; phylum Streptophyta; class Pinopsida; order Pinales; family Pinaceae; genus Picea; species Picea sitchensis. Next base: position 125,428 of record SNQJ01S0010194.1, read on the forward strand.
TCCCCAAGACAAATCCCCCATACCCTTCCTCCCTGTTCTCAGTAAAGGGAAACAAAATCATTTCATCACTCTGTGCTATAATGGGTTATTTTTCCGACCAATGGGTAGATGAACCCATATTGGGTTTTCTGTCCATCTTCTCCACAGAAGAAAAACCCACCACACAGGATTACAACACTTTCCTGGCGAACAATATTCATGAACAGTTTTCGAATTTCGCCATAGAGGGCATGTTCCAGTATTCCTAAATACTGGCCTACATGTTCACTTTCTTTCAGGTGGAAATATTCTCCTTTTCAATGCAGAAGATGGACCAGGACGGGAAGCTGCAGGCGGTAACAACTTGGACTTCGCTACTCCGACAAAATTCTTCAAAATTCAGCTTCAAACAGTTTATCGAGAAGTTCTACCACCTAGTGGTGAACATGCTTAGTGGCAGACCTGAACCGAGAATAAATGAGGAGATTCATAGGATTTTACACCTCTCGGACCTTGCAAAAACTGGAGACTGGTACCTTTACCAATATCACACAGAGATCGGAGTATATGGATGCGAGTTGGGTCCATATAAATTGCCCAAGTATTTACCCGTGAGGATATTTGCCCTGGAATACATAAGACAAATGATTAACTCAGATGACATACATTTTGTGTCTCTGAAAAAGAAACAACAACTTAGAATTAAAGGGCAAATATGATCATTCATCTGCAATAGCCGAGGCGCTGGGGAGGAAGCAGATAGACTATTAAAAGAGATGAAGTTTTTTGTTAGCTTCATATGGCACTATGATCCAGGAGGGACAATTTATGAGATGAGGATTAATAATAAAAACACCCCATATGTTCATGCACCCAAGCCCGAGATAGAGAAGTTCACGAATCAAATAGAATGGGAACTGAACATTTTGGTCGAGATATAACAGTAGGACCCTTCGGTCATCATATCACAGACGACTACACCATAGGTTCCCAAGGAGAAAAGGCCTAGGAAGGATTCTTCACCTGCTATCACTGAAGTCTCGACCGAGGATTTCCAATTACATACCAAGAGGCCAAAAACCAGTCACACACCTGACACGGCTAGTGAAAAAGAAATCAAATCCACTGCAACTATGAAGGATGACTGGTCACTGCAAATATCAAGTAGCAAGCAGATCATTTCTACATTTTTGCCTAAGAAGCCCACAAATACTCCACCAGTCAACCAGCCGAGCAAAGGAGGACCAAAATTGAGTATTTTTGAGAAATATGATCTGATCAAAAAGAAAAATTAGACACTGACCAGCAATACATATGCTCAATTTTGGAAACAAACATCAACAGCTCAGCGCAGACTGTTGTCTGCATTCGAAACAGAGAAGGGTAGAATGCACATGGCACTTTTGCAGGCACATGTGCCAGACCCGAAAGTAATCACTAACTACAAAAGGGCAACGTTCAAGTTTCATACAAGGGATGTGCATCCTGCTGATCAAATGGATCTACATAGGCAAACTGGGGAAATGATTTTCTCCACATTGGAAAATRATTCTACTGCAACCACCAAATTATAGGCATCTCTAAGTAATGTCCAGACACAGCTGAAATTAGAAAAKATATCATCCTTTGAAAAGGAAAACAAAATTATGACGTTGGAAGAATTGGTCCTCAAGATCGGGTATGACCCCTCAAATGTGAAAGCAGTTGAGGAAATTCTTAAAAATAAAAATGTCGATATAGCCTCTCTGAGGAAACAATTGAAATTGCCACCAACAGAAGATGCACAGGCAAAGGAGATAGCTGAGATAGAAGGGGAAAATGATAAGATGCTCAGGTTGATTATGGAGCAAAATGCACAGTTAAAAGAGATGGAGGCAGAACTGGAAAAGTTATTGAAAGAGAAGGAATAATCAAAGCCTATGGAAGTCATTTCATTAAGTGCAGTTCCACTCACAGGAGTAAGCACAACATCCACAACAAAAATTCCCTCAGCAACTCCACTGACAGCCCTGGAGAAGACAATAGAACTGGCAAAATCCATGGAAGAGATGAATTTGCAAGAGATATAGATTAGCAGACTTAGAAAGGAGGTTGAGAACCTTCAAGAAATAAAGTCTTCTTATCAAACCAACTACTCCAAGGAGAAACAAATATCAGACAAGCTCAGACAGGAATTACAACAGCTTCAAAAGCAAACAGTGGCAGGCAAAACACTTGCTGAGGTCAAGGAACATGTCTGGATGGACATCACCAAATCTATTAATGAAATATGGCCTATGATACAAATAATGTTCGAATAGAATGAACTGGTGCAAAGAAGCAAGCAGGCGATTAAGAAAATAAGAGGAGAGTTGGGATAGATGTCTGCAAAAGCCACTGAGATCATTAAATTCCTTAATTAAAAAACAAGAGAAGAGTTAGAGGATTTGAAAATTGAAGATAGGACAAAAACCATCCTCGAGGTCAAGAGGGTCCTGACCAAAAGAGGATTGATGCTACAGCTGGAGGAAAAAGTCTAGACTATGGACATAGGAGTGCAAAGATTTTTCAACAAAATTGAGTCTCTGTAGAAGAAAGGTCTCTCGGGTTTAAGGGTCATAAATGACAAGTTAATGACACTGTCTGATTATAAAAAGAAATTAGCCACCGTGGCTAAGGATGGTTCTAAATTCTCGGGAATACAGGGTAGTATCACAGGCAGAGCGTTCTTAGAGGCTTTCCAGTCAGATATCAACATACAACACGAGATCCCGTACATTTTCATCGTCAAACCAACTTTTTCCAAGTATACAGAGATGGATGAAGTATATCGAAGATTGCTCAAGGTCAACATTCCTAGTAACCTTCGATGGGAAGAGTTATGCAACCTGATCGAGTAGGAGATGAGGTGTCCAAGCCCAGTCAACTATTCAATTAGATGAGGTCGTGTAGAGGACTCACCAACGGTTTAACCCATAATCAACATGAAGATTTCAACACATCATCAAACAATTCCTAAATTTTTGTATTCTGTTGAGTTAGTTAGCTAAATTTAGATTTCCATGTCCTGATCTTTAATGATAGGATCGTATGTAATTTTTGGTTATAAATACTTCAAACTTTGAAGTACCAAGGGTTGATATTTACGCCCTGTAAGCTAGAAAGACTGTATTTTTTTGTCAAAGAGATCTTCCTGTAATACAAAGAGACGTTTCACAGGATTCTCGCGTGTTGTTCATTGGTGATGTTATTCTTTTCTATGTTAAATGTTTTTCTCTCTCAGTTGTCATATTGTTTTCTAATATAATCTTTTAAAGTAGCGCATGTTGCAAGATTTATCTTTGTATACCCTGTTTCCGGCTTTGAAAGATCTTAATGTTTATCTTTCTGATATTACAGTGAAGAAATTATTAAATGCTTCTTTGCTTTAATTGATAATTCTCATATTTTCTGCTATTCATCATTTTACTGCTAAAGAATCCAATGAATGCATTATCTTGCCCTGTGAAAATAATATTTTAATTTCTGTTTAGATTTCCATCTTTATAATACAGACCCCATAGCCCAATGGAAGCGTAAACTCTTTTCAGCCAACTCAACAAAAACAACAACAAAACTTCTCAATCTTATTTTATTTAACTAGCCTAATATCTTAAAGTTAAAACATCGCTAAATCATACAGAGAGATCCCTCTCTAAAGCTGATAGGGCTAGATTCCAGTTTCAAAGTGGTTGGATAAAGTTACCTCTTTTAAATTTCTTCTACTCTGACAACCTCTGGAAATTTATAGAGCATTAACATAGTGGCGACCATACTGGGGAGCTGAACATACATTCAACCCCACATTTTCTTTTTCTCTAGAAGAAAATTTTGTTTCCAAAAAAATTATAAATCTGAGAAAGAAATAATGTTTAGAGGTTGTGAAATGCTTGTACATAGTAATTTTAGATTCATAAAAAATAAAAATATATAAAATTAAAAAATCTGGCTCCTAAAAGAGCTTATACTCGATCCCACCCAGACCTAGAACCTGCGATAGCAACTGATAATCCAGAAGAGTTACTCAGAAAGCAGACCATTGCAGAAAATTCAGGGAGTCATAGTCCCTTTCACAGGTCCCCTTCTCTTCCATAGGAACTTGTTGCCCTTCAATATCTTGACTTTGACACAATCTTTGAACAAAGCCTGTTTAGAACGAAATCTGATAGCTTTGTGATTGGAATCGTTTTAGATCCAGCCATCCTGCAACCCCAGACCCCTGAAGTACTATCTCCCACTACAAAACCTCAAACTGCTCACTCTATGCTAGCTAGCCCCTCATCCTCCTCATTTTCTGCCACARCCCCACTCATCATTTAGGTTGCTGTCCCACCCCCTCCACCTATCATGGCGGCCAGATATTCTCCCTTGGTGTTGGTTRCACCTTTACACGACATGCTCCAGGATTATGAAACAAGACTCCCATAGTTCGATGGTACATGACCCTTGAACGCACAAAAACACGTTGATAAAATGAATGACTATTTTGACTTACAGGAAGTGGATGAAGCTGATGTTCAAATGAGACTTTTTACACAGAGTCTGTCTGGGGATGTTAAGAAATGGTATAAGGGCTTACGTGCTGCTTTAGTGGTCGACCTTAYGGMTTTTCAAAGAAGTTTTCTRGACAGATGGGAGGTAAAGAAAAACCCTCTCCAGATCTTGTCAGAATACGAAAACATCAGAAGGAATCAAGGAGAGACAGTACAAGACTACTGCACCCGTTTCAACAACCTGTACAATGCGATTCCAACCGATATTGAATCCCCACAAGGTTTGGCACTGATAAAATTCCCTGACGGTTTCGATGCTGATATGTCATATCGATTAAGGGAAAGAAACTCCACCACCCTGGAGGACATGCAAAAAAGCGCAATAAGTGTAGAGGCCAAACTTTTGGCTAAAAGGGCACGACAGAGGACAGAGAGGAGAGTCACGATTAAAGAGGAACCTTCCACATCTTCTTCTGATGCAAAACTAGATTCCTCATCTAGAGAAGTGGAGAGGATGATGGAGAGACTTACTGTAACCGAAAGAAATCCTCCTAGAGAAAACCAACCTGCTCCACAAATTCAGAATCCTAACTTTAGAAGAAATCGTCCGCAAATCAGGCAGAGAGATCCTAGGGATCAAAGAGAACAGAGGGGTCCTGATCAATAGATCAGACCACCCCTACAGGAAAATTATGCCGATGAAGGTGAGGAGGTAATTGAAGAATTAGAAGACACACACATAAATCTCATGGGCATTCACGATAATGAAGCCATTTTCCTTACTCAGGAAGAGCAAGAACTTTTCCTTCTTTCTCAAACAAAGGTGAGTGAGGAAGCCGATGAGACCGAACACCAGGCATTTGAAAATGCCATTATGGAGGTACACAGGCAGTACAATCTGCGAAGTAAAAATATAGACGAAAGTTCCCAAAAAAAAGTAACCGAAACAAAGAAAACAATCGAAACCAAGAAAGCCCCTGAGCCTTCTACCAAGAAGATCCCTGAGATAGGTAATGCTGAAGCTCCAACAAAAAGAAACCCTACCATTTTATAAAGATCAACGTAGACTGAGGTTTCATCAACCAACCGACCAAGTACTTCTGCTCAGAAGACTATGGTGGACAAATCAGAATTGTTGAGCCAAAGCAGAGCATCTACCCCTTTCAGCCTCGAAGGGGAATTAGCCAAAGTGAAAATTCCCATTCCCCTTTCCGAGTTGATGAGTAAGGATGCTTACCGATCGCAGGTGATCAAAGCGCTGAGCATTGAACCTGATATAGGCACGAAGGCCTTAACCATTGGATTGACAACTCATTCGGACATGGTAAATATTACCGATGATCAACCTGAACTCCTATTTGGCCCTGAAGTTGATGGTCAAACTGACACTAGCGTTGTCGCTCCTTTTTACATCAACCTTAATATACACGACTTGATTCTGCACAATGCTATGTTAGATTTAGGTGCTTCCCATAAACTAATGCCTAAAGCAGTGATGGAAAAACTGGGACTCGAGGTCACTAGACCTTACAAGGATTTACACTCTTTTGACTCCAACAAAGTCAGATGTATCGGGTTGATCAAGGACTTATGTATCACCCTAGTTTAGATTCCAGCAAAAAGTATGGTTATGGATGTTGTGGTCGTGGATATTCCCCCAAAATATGGTATGTTTCTATCTAGGTCTTGGGGAGCTAAATTGAAAGGTACTTTGCAGTTGGATATGTCATATGCCACCATCCCAGTATTCAGACAACAGAGAAGAATATATAGAGAGATGCTGATGAAATATATGGTCAACAGCCAAGAAAAACCACATAACTATCCTCTTTACTCTGCACACTTTGATCTAGATTCCTTTATCCTATATAACGACGGAGATATGGGAGAACAAATCGCTCAGCTGGAAGAAGATACATTTGACTTGAATGAAGACCAAGAAATCACTGAGGCAAAAGGGAAGAAACTCGTAATAAGCGAAGAATTGCCAGCAGATTTCTGGAGCATGGACTTCGATGCAGCTGTAAGAAAAGAAGGAGCTGGAGCAGGAGTTTGGTTGCACAATCACAAATCTAGGTATTCGGAAAACCATTCTTACAAACTGAATTTTCAATGCACTAACAACAGAGTAGAGTACGAAGCTTTGATGCTCGGTCTGAAACTACTAAAGAAGGTTGGTGCCAAACAAATCATGGTAAGAGGCGATTCTGAATTAATTATCAAACAAATTAAAGGTGAGTATGCAACAAAACATCCCAGGCTTAGAGATTATAGAAATGTTGTTTTAGACGCCCTTAAATGTTTCACTGAAGTTGATTTGCAGGTGATGCCCAGGGGGCATAATATTTTAGCAGATGGGTTAGCTACGTCAGCAGCTACATGTAAGATACCTTTTCGTTCCACTCACCCATACATGGTGGAGGTGAAGTGCAGACCTGCTGTCCCGGACAACATCAAATACTGGCAGGTATTTGGGAACGATGACCAAATTGAAGATTTTCTACAATGTAAAAACGATTTCGAGTGTACAAACATAGACTTAGAAAATGATGATGAAAATGTGAATAAATCTAATTTTGGAAATGACAGTGTAAATAAAGTGGATTCATAAGAGTTAGGTGAAGATGAGATAGAATATGATGTTTTGCATTTAAAGAGTAATGATTTTCCTAGGGGTTTAGTTTCGTTAGAAGACTTATTTGATTTTAATGATGTAGCTAAAAAACCTAAAATTGAAGTCAGTGGGAAAGAGGTCGAAGACTGTAACATAGGGACATAAGAGAAACCCAGGATAGTAAAACTTTCCAAATCCTTACCTTTTGAGCAAAAAGTCAAATACATTGAAGTTTTTAAGGAATATGCTGACATTTTTGTTTGGGGTTATGAAGATTTGATATCTTATGACACAAGCATCATTCAACATAGGATCCCGATAAAAGAAGATCAAAAACCTTTCAGACAAAAACTTAGGAGGATCAATCCCAAGTTACTTCCCCTGATAGAAAAAAAAAATCAAAAAGATGTATGATGCTAAAATCATAGTCCCTTTACGATTTTCCAAATGGGTTTCGAATCTGGTCCTGACCCGAAAGAAAATTGGGGAAATCAGGCTTTGCATGATTTCCGAAACTTGAAAAAAGTCTCCCTAAAGGACAACTACCCACTGCCAAAAATGGACCATATATTACAAAAGGTAGTTGGATCCAGCCGAATCTCCTTACTGGATGGTTTCTCAGGATATAACCAGGTTCTCGTTCACCCAGATGACCAAGAGAAAATAGATTTCACAACACCGTGGGGTACCTTCATGTACGTGAAAATGCCTTTCGAGTTAATGAATGTTGGGGGCCACTTTCCAAAGAGTGATGAACCGCTTTTGTGGAAGAACTTGGCAGATTTATTGTCATTTATCTAGACGACGTAACTGTTTATTCCCAATCCGATGAAGAACACTTACGACATCTCAGACGAGTGTTTGAGAAATGCAGGAAATTTGGGATTTCTCTGAATCCTAAGAAAATCCTTTTCAGATTAGAAGAAGGAAAATTGTTGGGGCACATAATCTCTAAGGACATAATTAAGATAGATCCCAGCAGAATAAAAGCCATTCAGAAACTGGAACACCCAAGGAATATTAAAGAGTTACAATCTTTCATTGGAAAAATAAACTTTCTGAGAAGATTCATACCTAACCTGGCTGAGTTTCTCAGGAACATCACCAACATGTTAAAAAAGGACACAAAAATAAAATGGTACTCTGAATCCAAGCAGTCTTTTGAACAAGTTAAACATGCACTCACACAGGCTGCAGTCTTGATCAGTCCTGACTTCACCAAGGATTTTTACCTTTTTTCTTTTGCTTCTGAACATACCATTGCAACCGTATTACTACAGAAAAACAGTGAAGGGTATGAACAACCCATAGCCTTTTCTAGTAAATCTTTAAGAGATGATGCTTTGAATTATAAAACAATGGAGAAACAAGCTTTTTCCTTGGTAAAAGACATAAAGGATTTTAGAGTATATATTCTCCATTCCCACACCATTGCATATGTTCCAAACGCAGCTGTAAAAGACATTTTAACCCAGGACAATCCAGATGGAAAAAGAGGAAAATGGATTGCTATCATTCTGGAGTATGACATAGAGATTAAGCCTACTAAACTGATTAAAGGTCAAGGTTTAGCAAATTTAATGGATGAATCCAATTTCCATGCTCTTGATATTAATTTCTTAGCTGCAGTAGATGAACAGGGAGAGCAGGCGACTCCAGGCGTGAAAGAGGTATTTCTGAACTCTCCATGATACGTGGACCTGATATTTGTTTTGCATAACTTACATGCTCCCCCTGGTCTGACCAAAACTAGAGCTAGGTTTTTGAAATTGAAAGCATTGAAATTTTGCATTCTAGAAGGAAATCTATATTGGAAGGATCCTGGAGGTATTTTGTTAATTTTTCTATTAAAGGATGAAGATGACAAGGTATTGAAGGATTTTCATGCAGGAGACTGTGGCTGTCATCTGAGCTGGAAGACCATAGCTAATAAAATTCTCAAAGCTGGGTTCTACTGACCTACACTATTTTTCGATGTGCATCAGAAAGTGATTTTGTGTAATAAATGTCAGGTGTTCGAGGGAAAAAGGAAACTCCTTCCTTTTCCCCTGAAACCAATCTCTATTGAAGCTCCTTTCCAACAATGGGGATTGGACTTTATCGGAGAAATGGGGATTGGACTTTATCAGAGAAACACAGGTGGATTCTTGCTACCACAGAATATTTCACAAAATGGATCGAAGCTATACCAAGTAGGCAAGCTACTGATTTTTTCATTATTAAATTTCTAGAAAATAATATCTTGTCTCGTTTTGGTTGTCCTAGAAATATTATAACTGACAATGCAACTGCTTTTCGATCTAAGAATCTCATAGATTTTTGCAACCAGTACCATATTGGTTTGGGGCATTCCACAGCCTATTACCCTCAGGGAAATGGGCTGGCATAGTCATCCAATAAAACCCTAGTGAACATTATTAAGAAGACATTGCAAGAAAACAAAAAGTCATGGCATAACAAGCTAGTTTTCGCACTGTGGGCCGACAGACTGACCACCAAGAGGTCAATTGGTATGTCTCCATATCAGTTGGTCTTTGTTACTGATGCAATTTTTCCTACCTCCTTAGGGGTTCCTGTTATGAAACTACTGCAAGAGATGCAAGATGAGCTGAATGATTCCCAAAGAAGGATAAGCCAGATGATCCATTTGCAGTAGTCCAGAGAAGAAGTGTACAACAAAACTCAGGTTTTCTAGGAGAGCATTAAAAATATCTTCAAAAAAAGAATTAAAGAAGATGACTTTGAGCTAGGTGACCTGGTTTTGAGATGGGATGCCCGAAATGAAGATAAGGGGAAGCATGGAAAATTCGACAGTTTATGGAAGGGACCTTACATAATTCACAGATTCAAAGGGAATAATGCCTTCTTGCTCAACAACAGTGATGTAACCAATCTGCCAGGAGGACCTGTGAATGGAAGAATGATGAAGCACTATTCTCCTCCTCAGTAGGGACCTTGAGTCACACCTTTCCATTGTACAAATAATTTTATTATGATTACAAGTTTTTGAGTAAATAATTTTGATCAGATGGTTGAAGCCCGCAGAGAAGGCCCTAAGCCACTGAACATTGTCATTAGACTTTCATAAAAAAAAATAAAAAATCAAACAACAAAGGCAAGGGTGGAGAAAGTTTTTCAAAACATCAGAAAACATGATTCTTGGCACTTCACAAGGAAAATATCATCCCCATGTGGAGCCGCTATTATAACCCTATAATTTATAGGATCAACTGGTGATTGAAAATTTTACCCATTTATTGTTTTGGTTGTCAAATGAATTGATAAAAAAAAAAAAGGAACAAAAGAGGGCATAAAAGAATTTGGATAAAGCCACATGCAATAACAATGACTTGGTTCATACAGTTCAATCATGGCCAAGTCCTTTTAAATTGATATTGATAGGAGTAGGGAATAATCTTGGCTAAACTATTTAATCTTAGCCAAGCAAATTAGGTTAGCTAGTGAATAAATTTGACCAAACTGCCTAATCTTGGTCAAATAACCCCATGATAGAGTAATTCCTTAGTCCAACAGTTTAGTTTGGGCTAAATGTCATAGGTAATTAGGTTAGAGCATAAGGTAGTTTTCTTTATTTCAATAAAACAGGCATGATGATCGATATTGAACCATCTTTGATGTTTTAAAGATTTGATGTCTAACCTCCATGGGGATAAAAACAGAGAAAGCTTGGGAGAATCCACATAATGCATTTATCCTAAGTTTTGGAGCAAATATGACTTTGCGCTCACAGAGTAAAGACAACGCATAAATGAACGGTTGAGAGGCTGGCGCTGAGATCTACGGTTCATAAGATTTTTCGAACCTCCCCAACCGTTCTACCTTTACCAGCAGGGGTGGGTGCTACGGAATCAGGTATAAAGAAGGCACGCATCTGAACGACTGAGAGGTCGATGTATATATCTACGATTGAGATTGAATTCCGGACCCCCCCAACCATTCTGCTTTTAATGGTGGGGGGGGCGTCCGGAATGTTTATTAAACATCATGCTCAGATCTACGGTCTAGCAGTGGGCGCACTGATGGATGGATGACAGTGTTTTTTGGACCCCCCCGACCAGTCTGTTGTTGACGATGGGGAGGGGGGGTCCGGAATGGAGTGATTTCTCTGGCGGGCCCCTTTTCTCTACATGGCAGAGATCCATTGGTCTAGAATTCCACCGCTTACCATTTTCTGACATACCCCCATCACCCCATGACATCATTCTCCACTTGTTTCCCCTAGAGGTCACGTCTCATTACTTTGTGAGTACATTCCCCCTGTTCACCCGTTACAAGTCCCTTCGCTATATTTACTCTCGAATCAACACCCACCATGTCATCCAGTCGTATGCGACATTCATTATTACCTGCCATCTCACGCTCCAAAAGACCCGTTGGCAATTTATTATTGGCTAACTTATCCGTTAGCTTGCTGACCTGTCCCCTGTGCCCAACGGGTATCCGTTTTCTCAAAACTACCATTTCCCTTCATTCTTCCATTGCTTATTGTGTCGTCTCACCAGAAAATATCTTTCCCGTCGCACCAGAGCACAATTTCCCCATTTTCTCTCTGTTTTAGTCAACCGTCCAAAGCCACCGTCATCCCCACTAACGATTGTTTGACTTGTAGGTATTTTCACAACGATGGCGCCAAAATCAAAGAGGACAGAAGATGAGGAAAATCCTTTCCTCCCGCCTCCTGTCGATCTCGACAGGATCCCCCTGGTAGACAAAGATCATTTAATTGCAGACACCATGTGTGAATTTGACTTCGCGGATTTGCAGTCATGGCTTAAAGAGGTTTTCTTAGATTAGAGTGATGAAATTGAGCTCCGGGAGTCCAACCTTCCTCTATATATTTTCCCCCAGGTCCACCATTTCCCTGAGTTCACCCTCAAGTGCCAGGCTCATTATCTCCCTGACCAGAGAGCTGTAGTGTCTTCCGCAGGAGAAAATCTGTTTTTCATCACACCAAAGGCCATAGACCAAATGATGCAGATCCCAAGAACTGAATCCGTCTCCCCTTTCAATCTCGAGGTCATCACAGAGTTATACCAGAAACTATCATTTCCCCAGAGAGCCCAGATTTTTGAGTTTTTCCTTCCCCAGGCTACTCAACTCCCCAAGAAAAATCCCCCGTACCCTTCCTCCCTGTTCTCAGTAAAGGGAAACCAAATCATTTCATCGCTCTGTGCTATACTAGGTTATTTTTCCGACCAATGGGTAGATGAACCCATATTGGGTTTTTTGTCCATCTTCTCCACATAAGAAAAACCCACCACGCAGTTCGATTACAACACTTTCCTGGCGAACAATATTCATGAATAGTTTTTGAATTTCGCCACAAAGGGCATGTTCCAGTATTCCTCAATACTGGCCTACATGTTCACTTTCTTTCAGGTGGACAGATTCTCCTTTTCAATGCAGAAGATGGACCAAGACAGGAAGCCGTAGGCAGTAACATCTTGGACTTCTCTACTCCAACAAAATTCTTTAGAATTAAGCTTCAAACAGTTTATTGAGTAGTTATACCACCCAGTGGTGAGCATGCTCAGTGGTAGACCTGAAACGAGAATAAATGAGGAGATTCAAAGGATTTTACACCTCTCGGACCTTGAAAAAACTGGAGACTAGTACCTTTACCAACATCACACAGAGATCAGAGTATATGGATGCGAGTTGGGTCGATATAAATTGCCCAAGTATTTACCCGTGAGGATATTTGCCCTGGAATACATAAGACAAATGATTAACTCAGATGACATACATTTTGTGTCTTTGAAAAAGAAACAAGAACTTAGAAGTAAAGGGAAAATAGGATCATTCATCTGCAATAGACGAGGCGCTGGGGAGGAATCATATAGACTGTTAAAAGAGATGAAGTTTTTTGTTAGCTTCATATGGCACTGTTATCCATGCGGGACAATTTATGAGATGAGGATTGAGAATAAAAATTCCTGATATGTTCATGCACCCAAGCCCAAGATAGAGAAGTTCGTGAATCAAACAGAATGGGAACCGAACACTTTGGTCGAGATAGAACAACAGGAACCTTCGGTCATCATCTCACAGATGACTACACCACAGGTTCCCAAGGAGAAAAGGCCCAGGAAGGATTCTTCACCTCCTATCACTGAATTCTCGACCGAGGATTTCCAATTACATACCAAGAGGCCCAAAACCAGTCAGACACATGACATGACTAGTGAAAAAGAAATCAAATCCCCTGCAACTATGAAGGATGACCGATCACTCCTCATCTCAAGCAGCAAACATATCATTTCTACATTTTTTCCTAAGAATCCCACAAATACTCCACCAGTCAACCAACCGAGCAAAGGAGGACCAAAATTGAGTATTTTTGAGAAATATGATCTGATCAAAAAGAAAAATCAGACACTCACCAATAGTACATACGCTCAATTTTGGAAGCAAACATCAACAACTCAGCACAGACTGTTGTTTTCATTCAACATAGAGAAGGGTAGAACTCACATGACACTTTTGCAGGCACAGGTGCCAGACCCGAAAGCAATAACTGACTACAAAAGGGCAATGTTCAAGTTTCATACAAGGGATGTGCATCCTGCTGATCAAATGGATCTGCACAGGAAAACTGGGGAAATGATTTTCTCCACATTGGAAAATGCTTCTACTGCGGCCACCAAATTACAGGCATCTCTGAGTAATGTCCAGACACAGTTGAAATTAGAAAATATATCATCCTTTGCAAAGGACAACAGAATTAAGACGTTGGAAGAATTGGTCCTCAAGATCGGGTATGACCCCTCAAATGTGAAAGAAGTTGAGGAAATGATTAAAAAGAAAAATGTTGATATAGACTCTCTAAGGAAACAATTGAAACTACGACCAACAGAAGATGCACAAGCAATGGAGATAGCTGAGACAGAAGGGGAAAAGGATGAGATGCTCAAGTTGATTATGGAGCAAAATGCATAGTTAAAACAGATGGAGGCAGAATTGACAAAGTTATTGAAAGAGAAGGAACAATCAAAGCCTATGGAAGTCATTCCATTAAGCGCAGTTCCACTCACAGGAGAAAGCACAACATCCTCAGCAGAAATTCCCTCAACAACTCCACTGACAACCCTGGAGAAGACAGTAGAACTGGAAAAATCCATGGAAGAGATGAATTTGCAAGAGACAGAGATTAGCAAACTTGGAAAGGAGGTTGAGAACCTTCAAGAACTCAAGTCTTCTTATCAAACCAGCTACTCCAAGGAGAAACAAATATCAGACAAGCTTAGAAAGAAATTACAACAGCTTCAAAAGCAGACAGTGGCAGGCAAAACAATTGCTGAGGTCAAGGAACATGTCTGGATGGAAATCACTAAATCTATTAATGAAATATGGCCTATGATACAAATCATGTTCGAGCAAATGAACTGGTGCAAAGAAGCAAGCAGGCGATTGAGAAAATAAGAGGAGAGTTGGGAGAGATGCCCGCAGAAGCCACTGAGATCATTAAATTCCCTAATTCAAAAATGAGAGAAGAGTTAGAGGATTTGAAAATTGAAGATAGGACATAAACCATCCTCGAGGTCAAGAGGGTCCTGACCAAAAGAGGATTGATGCTACAACTGGAGGAAAAATTATAGACTATGGACATAGGAGTGAAAATATTTTTCAGCAAAATTGAAGCTCTGCAAAAGAAAGGTCTCATGGGTTTAAGGGTCATAAATGACAAGTTAATGACACTGTCTAATTATAAAAAGAAATTAGCCACCGTGGCTAAGGATAGTTCTAAATTCTCGGGAATACAGGGAAGTATCATAGGTAGAGCATTCTTAGAGGCTTTCCAGTCAGATATCATCATACAACACGAGATCCCGTACATTTTCATCGTCAAGCCAACTTTTTCCAAGTATACAGAGATGGATGAAGTATACCGAAGACTGCTGAAGGTCAGCGTTCCTAGTAACCTTCGATGGGAAGAATTATGCAACCTGATCGAGTAGGAGATGAGGTGTCCAAGCCTAGTCAACTATTCAATCAGATGAGGTCGTGCAGAGGATTCACCAACGATTTACCCCAGAATCAGCATGAAGATTTCAACACATCATCAAACAATTCCTAAATTTTTGTATTCTGTTGAGTTAGTTAGCTAAATTTAGATTTCCACGTCCCGATCTTTAATGACAGGATCATATGTAATTTTTGGTTATAAATACTTCAAACTTTGAAGTACCAAGGGTTGATCTTTACGCCCTGTAAGCTAGAAAGACTGCATTTTTTKTCAAAGAGATCTTCCAGTAATACAAAGAGACGTTTCACAGGATTCTCRCGTGTTGTTCATTGGTAATGTTATTCTTTTCTATGTTAAATGTTTTTCTCTCTCAGTTGTCATATTGTTTTCTAATCTAATCTTTTAAAGTAGCGCATGTTGCARGATTTATCTTTGTATACCCTGTTTTCGGCTTTGAAAGATCTTAATGTTTATCTTTCTGATATTACAGTGAAGAAATTCTTAAATGCTTCTTTGCTTTAATTGATAATTCTCATMTTTTCTGCTATTCATCATTTTACTGCTAAAGAATCCAATGAATGCATTATCTTGCCCTGTGAAAAGAATMTTTTAATTTCTGTTTATATTTCCATCTTTATAATGCATACCCCATAGCCCAATGGAAGCGTAAACTCTTTTCAACCAACTCAACAAAAACAACAACAAAACTTCTCAATCTTATTTTATTTAACTAGCCTAATATCTTAAAGTTAAAACATCGCTAAATCATACAGAGAGATCCCTCTTTAAAGCTGGTAGGGCTAGATTCCAGTTTCGAAGTGGTTGGATAAAGTTACCTCTTGTAAATTTCTTCTACTCTGACAACCTCTGGAAATTTACAGAGAATTAACACAGTTCACGTAATGTAATGATTGACATAATAGTTTTTGAAATGATGATGATTCCCACATATGGTAGTGGAGGATTATGCAATTATTCCAAATCAAGTAATGGAAAGGTGGTCAATTCGATGCAAGTGCGATGGTTCAGGGCAATAGGATCATAGTTAGCACATTTAGATTCAAAAGGTTGCCATAGTATTATAATTTCCAAATTTAATGAATAAAATAAATATTAATACTTTACCCAAGCTTTGATTACCTCGAATTACCTTACCACTTAGTTGAACCAGTTCTTCTTGATCCATACCTCTTGTGAAAGTTCTGGGTTATGTTGTTTAGTGCAAGGAGTTTCTTTTGGATTTGATTTTTAGAAGAATACTTATCCAGATTTATGAGTGGAACGAAATGAAACATAGATTTATAACATTAACACAGATATACAAAGAACAATAACATAGATACAATAAAACTTAACTTCTATTCAATAAAGAAATCTGCTGAAACTGTAAAATGCAGAATGAAACAATCTTGCTTGAATGGTGGGTAGCTAATCTCTGAGAATAGATGTGGTGGCTACACGCATTCGTCTGAGCATATTACAATGAGGCCTCCATGCCTTTTTAGCATCAATAAGTAATAAGAAAACCCTAGAAATCCAAAAACCTAACCCTAGGAGATGAAGCGCCAAAATTCATGTGGGCCTCGATGGGGTAAGTTGGTACATCAACTTCCCGGGGTCGTGTATTTTGCATAAGATCTCCATTTTAGGCACATAATATCCCGTTGGGTATGTGTTATATTCTTTTCATGTGTGTGTGTGGGCACAATGAAGAGTTGAAAGGTGCTGAACCAAGGAAGGATGGTTTTCTCTCGGTTAAGGTTTTCCAACGTAAATCTCCGTGTACTGTGTGTATAAGCCATTGATTAATTTCTATTTTTCTTAAGAATATGTATGCATTTCTTTACTTCATAGGTTTAAAACTTACACTATTCAATAAATAAATATACTGAAACTGTAAAATGCAGAATGAAACAATATTGCTCAAATGGTGGTACCTAATCTCTAATAAGAGATGTGACGGCTACACACATTCGTTTGAGAACATTAAAATGAGGCCTCCATGCATTTTTAGCATCAATAAGTAATAAGAAAACCGTATACATCCAAAAACCTAACCCTAGGAGATGAAGCGCCAAAATTCATGTGGGCCCTGATGGGGTAAGTTGGTACATAACCTTCTCGGGGTTGTAACTTTTTCAC
Organism: Picea sitchensis; assembly: GCA_010110895.2. NCBI lineage: Eukaryota > Viridiplantae > Streptophyta > Pinopsida > Pinales > Pinaceae > Picea > Picea sitchensis. The sequence goes on from SNQJ01S0010194.1 coordinate 142,661, forward strand.
ACGATCTCTGTTTTAGGAACATGATAGCCCGTTGGAAATGTCTACTCGAGGAATACACATTATGGAATCACACTCAAGCTTTATGTGCAGTGTGACTATGAAGGGCCCAAAAAACGTTGTTTAGGACCTCAAAATGGACCCAGAAGTTTAGGACCTGAAAAACTAGGAAAAAACTCCCAAGATGAAAACTGAATGTGAGATAGTTGGAAGAGGTGGGTGGCCACCAATATCCACTTGGATCAATCCTCCCTCCTTAGGAAGAAATTTTCTCCATTGCGTTGATTTCCCCCATGATATGAGGAAATTTCTACTGAATTTGGCCCTAGGTGAGCCACTTGCCTTGGTGCAGGAGTTGCCTCGCTTTAACAACATGATAAAGTTGAAGCTTMTGTTGGCGAGTGCCCTTGAGCTRCGTATCCACGATATGATCAGTGGATGCATGTTCCATGCAATTAGGGTTGATATCTTTCAATGTCAATTGTTCTACTATCTCTAAGGTGTCCAATAAGGGTGRAAAGTATGGTCAAAGGAGGTCCACATTAAATACTAGRTGTAGGCCAAGGAAGGGGGGAATGTTGAGCTCAAACATATTGTCACCCAAAAACTTGGTGATGGTATAAGGTCCACAGTGGAGCAAGTGAAGCTTCTTATGAGGTATTTTAAGGTGTTCTTTCTGCAAGTGCAACCATATATTATCTCGCACCTGAAACTTGTGTGGCACCTGGTGTTGATCATGGCATTGCTTTTACTTAGCATTAGACTTCTGCAAAATATCTTGAACCTGTTGGTGGATGTGTTGGATTTGTACAATGAACTGGGTGGCTTTGTCGACTTCAGTTTGAGTGTGGGATGACTTTGCTTGTGTGGACGCAAGGGGTAGTGCAACATCCATGGGACCCAATGGTTGAAATCCCAACCCCACCTAAAAGGGGCTGTGGTTGGTTGAGCTATATATGGCTCTGTTGTAACTATGTTTAACATAGGGAAGACTCACATCCTATGTGCGTGTATGCTTCGAATTGTACATGCACAAGATATGCATGATCATCCTATTGATGACCTTGGTTTGGAAATCCATTTGGGGGTGGAAGGTCATGGATTTGGTAAGCTTAATGTCCAGCTGTGACTAGAGGTTTGACCAAAATGTGCTGAGGAACCGACTGTCCCAATATGAGACGATGGTTTGGGGTATCCAAAGGTTTACCCACACTCATTCAAAGAAGAGCTTGGCAGTGGCCTCCACTGTGATACTCTTCTTGCAGGAAGCTAGAATCAACATCTTGGAAAATCAATCATGAACCATGAAAACATAGTCATTTACCTACTTGGTTGAAGGAAGTCCTGAAATGTAGTCCATTGAGATGGATTCTCAGGGCCTATCGGGAGTAGGAAGAGGAGTGTACATACCCTGTTTCATAATGGTTGATTTTGCAATGGTGCAGGCCATGCAAGACCTGCTATACTTGTTTACATCTTGTCGAAGTTTCGACCAATAGAAATGTTTTTGCAACAATACCAATATCTTTTCTACATCGAAGTGTCCTACCACTTGATTGTAGTGAGCTTCCAAAATTAGTTTCGCTTTCTCGCTTGATGGGACGTAGAGGTGGCCAAGATGGAACAATAACCCATCGTGAAGATGGAAATCAATGACAATTGTGTTTATGCCCAACATATGGTAGGTAGTGGTGAAGTTAGGATATTTCTCATAGAGTTGGGGCCATCGAGAGGTATCATGTCCATAGGAGTGTATCACTATGGTTAGTGCTATAACTAGAGGTCGACTGGGGTTGTCAACGACATGATTGGTGCTCCCTATCTTATACTTGATGCTGAGATGGAACTGCTGCAAGTATGTGGACCACTTATGATGGTAGATATTCTGCAATTTTCCTTGTGCCTGCATGAACTGCAAGGGATTATGATCAATGTGGATGACTGTATCCTTCCCTAAAATGTAATGCCTCCACTGGTGGAAGGCTTGTATAATGAAGTAAATTTATTTGTTGTAAGTGGGGTATTTAGAGATGATATCTAATAGCGTTTCAATATGATAGGCCACGTGATTTCCATGCTGAGTGAGAACTGCATCCATAGCATAGTCTAAAGCATCTGTCTTAATCTCAAAAGGTTGTTGTAGGTTGGGTAATGGGAGAACCGGGGCTGAGCACAAGCGCTGCTTCAAATCATCAAACACTTTTTGTTGCGATTCACCCCACATGTATTTTTCCTTGCCAACACCCATGACCACTTGGCTAAGGTCCCATGCAATGTGAGAGAATCCCAACACGAACCTGCGATAGAAATTGGCAAGGCCTAATAAGCTCCAAAGCTCAGTGAGTGTGGTCAGGGCTGGCCAGTCATGGATGACCTGGATCTTGGTTGGATCAACATGCACCCCATGCTCATCAACAATGTAGCCTAGGTGCTGGACCTTGTTCATGTAGAAGGAGATTTTTTCCAAATTTGGATATATCTTGTATTGCCGCACAGTGTGCAAAACCTGTTGAATATGCTACAAGTGTCTTGACCAACTCTTGTTGAAGATGAGGATATCATCCAAATAAACCACCAAAAAAAGAATTGGTGAAAGGCTGTAAGATATCGTCCATCCTAATGAAAGTTGTTGGGGCATTTGTAAAGCCAAAGGGCATGACCAACCATTCGAAAATACCTTCTTTGGACTTGAAGGTAGTCTTCCATACATCGATCTGCTCTATTGGGACCTGGTGGTAGCCAAAATTCATATAAATATTACTGAAGTATTTCCCCCCCTTAAGTTGGTCATGTAGATTGTGAATTCGTGGAATTGGGTACCAGTTCATGGTTGTGATTTTATTTAGGGATCGATAATAAATACAGAGTCACCAGGTCCCATCTTTCTTCTGCACCAAAATGATTAGGCTTCCACAAGGTGATGAGCTTGGTCGGATGTGCCCCTTTTAGAGAATCTCTTGGATCTGGTGCTTGGTTTCCTCATTTTTTGACAGAGAGCGATGATAGACAGGCACACTGGGTAGTGGTGTGCTGAGGGTCATATTGATTGAGTTCTTAAATTGAAAGTACAGAGGTATCCCAGTGGGTGAGGAGAATATTTCTTTGTATTCTTCCACAACCTTATCCACTTGCTTCTGCTGCGTGGAGAGACCTACCTTGGAGGCCATGGATGTGGATGCAACCTTCCGCCCACTTTGAGCGTGAACCAGGAAGAAGACAAACTTCATGGTCTGAGAGATGGCCTTCCTTCATTGCTTGGAAGAGATCAAGGAAATACCAATAGGTGGGACTACCTTGGGTATCATGTACAATTTCCTGTCCAAAGTAATAATAAAACTATGAGGCCTAGATTCATATACAACATGATGTTTCCATAAACAAGGTTGGCCCAAAAGAACATCAAAAACTTCAAGAGGGGAGACATCACATAATACCTCATATTTGAATGGATCGATGTCGTAGGGAAGACAACACTGTTGGTTGACGCAAAGATCACTCCCTTGGTGGAGCCATTCGATGGTGTAGGGTTGTGGATGTGGTGTTGTTGGTAGAGCCAACCACTTGATGACCTCCACTGAGATGGAGTTCTTCTAGCTACCACTATCAACGATGAATTGCAGTGGAGTACCCTTCACCCACATCTGTGAATGAAATAGGTGCTCACCTTCCTTTGGTTCATCAGGTTCATGAGGATGGACCTTGGTGGAAACAACGATAGCACTGGGTTCTGCGTCAATGATTCATCATGATTTTTCTAGTTCTAACTCAGAGTCGGAGCCCACATTTTATTCAAAGGCTTTCACCTCATTCACTAATGACTGCTTTGAGCGACATTCAACGATGTTATGCTAGGGGATCTTATGGAACTCGCACCACTTCTCGGTGTATTTCTTTGTCTTCCCATTGTCCTTCTTTGTTTACAGTTTAGAATGGTTGTCTTGAGTCTATCCATACTTTATTTTCCTTTTGTTTTGTGGGTTGGGACCACCTTTTCCGTATTTCTGATGTGAGGGGTTCACAGACCCAAACTACCTCTTCTTTTGTTTAAGCTTCTGCTCAATTTTGACAACATATCGATAGGTCACGCCCAAGGATGAGATGTCCATAAACTCCATTTTTGTTTGGATGTATCTATACATACCTCCGTGGTACTTTAGCACCATATGTCGCTCAGAGTCCTTGATACCCAACTTGGTGTGTCGCTCAGAGTCCTTGATACCCAACTTGGTGTGCAAGGTATGGAAGACATTGGTGAACTTTGGCACTGTTTAGTCCCTTTCCTGGGTATGAAGACATTGAAAACTTTGGTACCGCTTTTAGTCCCTTCCTCGTAGTGTGGTCCATCTTGTATATAAGTTGTCATAAATTCCAACAAGGTAATACTTTTCCTTAATTGCATCCCTCAAAAGAACCCTAAGTGGAAGCAGTACAAATAATGTAGATCCTGCCTCATTTTTGCTCACGCAGAAAAGTATCCCACCATTTGACATGGGAGACGACCTTAAAGAGTGAAATGTAATATTTTCTCTATCGAAAAGTTATGGATAGAAAATACCCTTCTAGAAGGTTTAACCGTTTTTATACAACATATGCATCTATTTTACTTTTAAATATAGGGATATAAAAAATGATCTTTACCTTGAAGGTGGTGACACTTCCTCTTAAGGAAGATGCGTCACCTTTTGGAAACCGTCGAAGGATTTGTGCAAAGTTATCCAACATCTCATTCCTATGTCACATGGGGGATTCCTCGAGCAATAGTTTAAAGGGATATCATATCCCATCGTCTCTCTTTTCTTCCCCAATGGGCAGTCGTCGGGCTCGGTGAGGCCGATCTTGCAAAGGCTCAACTAGTTTGAGTCCCAAATTTTTATACCCTGACCTCGTTGGGGAGATACACATAGAAACAAATGAAGAGCAGACCGCTTTGGTACCATTGTTCCAGATTTATGAGCAGAATGAGATGAAACAAAGATTTATAACATTAACACAATTATATAGAGAACAATAATAGAGATACAGTAAAACTTAACTTCTATTCAATAAAGAAATCTATTGAAACTGTAAAATGCAGAATGAAACAATCTTGCTCGAATGGCGATAACTAATCTCTAAGAAGATATGTGGAGGCTATGCGTATTCATCTAAGCACATTACAATGAATCCTACAAGCCTTTTTAGCATCAAGAAGTAATCGGAAAATCCTAGACATCAAAAAACCTAACCCTAGGAGATGAAGCGCCAAAATTCATGTGGGCCTTGATAGGGTAAGTTGGTACATCAACTTCTCAGGGTTGTAACTTTTGCATACGATATCCATTTTAGGCGGACGATATCTCGATGGAAAGGTCTATAAGAAAAATACACATTATTCCATCACACTTTAACTTAGGATTTAGTGTGACTGTGGCGGGCCCAAAAAATGTTGTTTAGGGCCTCAAAACGGCCCCGGAAGTTTAGGACCCGAAAAGCTAGAAAAAAATGCCAAGATGAAAACTGAATGTGAGCCAGTTGGAAGATATGGGTGTCCACTGATATCCACCTGGATCATAGACTCTGTATCAAGGATTTATTATAGGAAAATGTAGATATTCATATAATTATGGTAGCAATCCATTTGTACTCATGGTGTCACATTGCTCCTGTGCTAGAATGGAGATCCTTTGTCCTTCATTAATCACCAAAAAGGATACAACTAATGTGAGAATCAGAACCATTGTATACAAATAATGCTAGTAATGAAAATGCTACTAGAACAAAAACAAGAATAGGAACATGAACAAGAACAGGAAAAACTGTTAAAAGAACTTGAAAACTGAATACTGCATGCTTTTTTGGTTAAACTGCTACAAAATATTTGTCCTTACCCACTTCTGTACATTACTTTCCATGTGAATAAATTTATTGATGTCTAACATGGAGGGGAATCGTTGGATTACTAGCCATTAATGAATGTCGTTAACCAACACAAGATTGCTCAATAATAATGTTAATGAGAATCAAGGTACTTCAATGCATCTTGTCAAGTACAAATAGATGTGTTGAAGTCAAGTAACTTGCAGGATTTGACAGGTAGGGGGAATTATTTCATCCCCACTACTTCCAATGAGAGAACTTGTCATTAAGGCATACAAATCCTGAGGCATTATCACAATATTTGATCTTGGAGCCCAGATAAATAGTTGGAGACGATGGGACGAGATTGTTAGAATGGGAGCCTTAGTGAATCCCCCATCATCCAATGTGAGAACCATCAAATGATTGAATAATTTGAAAAATAAACCATCACTAGATACAATTTTATTTGCTAGCCTCACCAACTAGAAGCTTTTTTTTCTAGTAAGGTTCCAACCCAACTATGCCAAAATTCTTGTTTTCATAATTGAGCATTATTTTCTCTTTACTTATTATTATTATTTTTTGTTTTTTGTTTTTTGTTTTATGTAAAATGGAAGAGATAAGAAGAGGAAGGATGTGAGGGACCCCCTCACCCACCATTTGCATTTCATCTTGCTCCATGATATCCTTGAAAACTCCATGATATCCTTGATAAACTCCACCTTAGATTTGGGCTTTTGATATAACTTGAGCCTATGCCCATTAACCAAGAAGGAAACCTTCACATTATCTATAGTTTGAATCTTGATATATCAATTATTGAAGACAAATTTAATCTCATAGGGGCCAAGAAAAGGAGTGTTAAACTTCCCCTTGAAGTCCTTAAATATGGAATCGATCAAAAGTGCCTAGTCACCTACCGTGAACTTTTTCTTCTTAATGAATTTGTCATGCCACTTTTCCCTCTACTGTTGGATGAGATTCGTATGTTGGAAAACTTCCCAACTAATCTCTTCCAACTCATTGAGTTGAAAAATTATTTCCTTTTGTGAATCGGTCAAGTCCATCTCCAATTCTACTGCGATTCAAAGGTTTTGATCTGAAATTCTATGGGAAGAAGAACCTATTTTCCATACACCAACTTATACAGGGAAAAACCAGTAGTATTGATCCATGTTGTCGTGTAAGCCCATAAGTCTTTTGGAAGTCTATCTACCCAATCCTTCTTGTGTATTCGTATTGTATTTGCCATAATTCCTTCCAAAACCGTATTTGTCGACTCCAATTTCCCATTGGCCCGCAGGTGATATGGAGAAGATTTCATGTGCTTAATGAGATACTTTTGGGTAATTTCCTATACCAACTTAGATGTAAATTAAGTTCCCTGGTCAATGATAATTTCTCTAGGTACCCCGAAATGAGTAATAATACCTTCAAATAGGAAATCCACTACTGATATTTCTGTTGCTATGAATAAATATTTTGCTTCCACCCATTTCATAACATAATTGATGCAGACTAAAATGTACTTCCTACCTTTTGATGGGGGGTTGATTGGTCCTACAAATTCCAAGGCCCATTTTTCAAAGGGTTATATAAGGATTTGTGGCTGAAGTGGCATCTCATATGGTTGAACTGGATGACGTATCCTTTGGAAACTACCATATCCCCAACCATACTTGTTGACATCTTGAAATAGATTAGGCCAAAAGTAGCCTAAATGGAGGATCTTGTAGGTTTTCCTTCTATATGAAAAGTGTCCCCAACGAGGCTCATTGTGACATGCTTTTAGGATGTTGAACATTTCATCCTCTCTCACGCATCTACAAATAATCGAATCGAGACAAGTGTAAAAAAGATCTCCCTTGATCCAAAAGTATGGAGAGCTCGTTTTAACAACCCTTTTATTTTCCTTGGATGAGAAGTGAGGTGGCATCTTTCCTGTAGTAATATAATTTTCTATATATGAGAACCATGGTGAATTAGTAGATATACAAAATAGATTTTCATCTAGAAAGTTGTCATAAATAGGAATGTTCTCACTTAAATTATCAAGCCTAGAGAGGAAGTTTACTACCTGATTTTCCTTACCTATTCTGTCCACAATGGTGATGTCGAATTCCTGCAACAACAACAACCATATGGTGATCCTACCATTCGTAATAGGTTTGTTCATCAAGTACCTAATGGCAGAGTGGTTTGTATGAATAAATACTTCATACCCGTGATGTAATGACTAAATTTATTAATTTCATAAACTACTACAAGGAACTCTTTTTCAGTCACAGTGTAATTTAATTCAGCTGGATCTAAATTCTTGCTTATGAAATAAATAGCACAAGTTAAGATATTTTCCTTTTGACCCAATATAGCTCCTATGGATGAATTTGATGCATTGATCGAGATATGGAATGGGAGGCTCCAGTTTGGTCCTATTGAATAAATTATTTTCATTGATGTCAAAGGTAAGTGAGTATTCAAATATAAATGTGACTGTAATAAATACAAAAGTGGAAAATTTAAGTGGAAGTGGAGTTTACGTAAATGTGGATTAAACAAGAAAGTGGATTAAAAAAAAGGTAAAAGTGAAAGTGGAGTAAACATGAAAATGAATTAAAAAATGTTAAAGTGAAAGTGCACACGGTATTTTCACATGGATTTAAAACTGATGGTGGTGTTTTACCCATGGTATGTTAAAAAGTGAATTAAAAACAAAAAAGGGGAAAATTAAATATTATTTAATAAAAGTTGTGTATTTTCAAATGAGCATGACTTTTCATGTAAAGCTTATGGAAAAGTATAAATGTAGAAGAGGGTTATGAGAAAAAATGTGTGTGGGGGTGAAAATGCAATATTCCTATACATATCGTTTGAGGAGTGACGATTAAATATCATTCAAGGAACGATGATCAAATATTAGCGAAGATCAGATTTGGTGTTCTAGAAAATAGATCTGGTGTTCTAGCAAGCAAAACTTGTAAAGGCAGATCTGAGGTAGAAGTAGAGGAAGACGTAAGAAGATATGGTGAAGGCACAACAAAAGGAGAAGTAGCGAGCACATAACATATTTTGTGATAACAAAAACAATAGAGGGGATTGGTGTCCCTTTGTTTAAGGGACATTTCCCCCATGACCTTGGGTCAAGTCACAACAAAGAAATACCAAATTCAGAAGATAGAACCAATCCTCATCTATATAAATGCATACAAGAAATAACTACTTTTTATAAGGAGAGAGAGAGAAAGAAAGAAGGAAAGGCCACATACCTTGGATCCTTCAGTTGATGTCGATCCCCGCTCTCACTTCTTGAAGTGCTCCTGATCTTTGTCAGAACTAGCCTGCAATAGGAAACTAAGAATAGGCTGCTACAAGGTAGTTATACATTCAAATAGCATATATTATGTGCATAGATTCAAATATATATGAAATAAATTGGCATATGACATCATAATGAACCAATAAACACACACTAGGATGGAAAGAAAACTCTTCTATTAACAACAATTTGGGAAAGGTAGTTACAACATGATTCAACCTTTGGTATTGGTTCAAAGCTAACTGCCCTGGGTTCCTCCAAAGACTTGGAAGCATCAACTTAGCAGGGAGGCTCTTCCTTGTATAACTCAACATGGATAGGAACACACCCTGTAGTTATAAAGAGAAGGAAGTAACAATGGAAAAGGAGTTTCCAGGTATGGGATGCTACTCAGAGAATGAAGGGGTATAGGAAACTTTCTAATTTTTTCCAGCATGATCTTGCACCTTAGTTATTCCTCTCATCCATGCCCCCAATGGTGAATGTATAACCTCCTCATGAGATTAAAGAGGTTGAATTCTATTTGGTACGGGATCAGGAAGGTTGGGAAATGAGCCCAACCGAAATCCTTGCCCGAAAATGTGGAATTATTTTATTTTCACAAATTTTTAAGGCATCCATGGGTTGCAAACTAGTAGGGTGTATATATCCACGTGTTGCACAAAGGAAACCTGTGGATATAATAAAAAGTCATGTTTTTTAAGTGACTTCGATGAGGGAATTTGGGATTTTGATTAGAAAGCTAGGGAAAATGGTTGGGCCATGTCACAAATTCATAGATGAGGCAATTTCTGCTATATAAGATGCCCCCTAATGTGTGAGGTCAAAAGGGAAAGTGATAGACGAAATAAATTATAACTCTGAGAGGAGAGGATGCAATGAAATAATCCATGAAGGTTCCCAAGACAATTGATCCAAAAAAAAAATCATCAACCAATATCAAGTAAGAGTATTCTCGATCCCAAGTTGAGCATACCCATGCTCATGAGTGATGTAAGCATGACCGTTGAATCAAATACACTACAGATCTATGGCATATATGAAAGTATGACTAATTTCCATGGCCATGAGAAATGCACAATGGATCCATGTGATATATATGAAGTAGCAAGCATCGCCACAAATAATACACAGTGGATCCATGTGATATATATGAAGTAGCAAGCATCGCCACAAATAATACACAGTGGATCCATGTGAAAGTAAATCATAGCCACAAATAGATACACAATGGAGCTATGTCTAAAAATAAAAAAAAACATAGGATATATGGGACAAATGGTGTGAATAAACCGATCCTCTGCAAATACCAATTCCTGTGGGGTGGTACGATATATGTCGGATAGAAGCAAAAAAATTTGATGCTTGTACTTCACCTGAAGTCTTCAAAATGATTTGTCGTGGTACGAGTCTACACTATGTGAATATATGTGTTGGGGTCGAACAAAGTGAGACATTGTTTGATTACTAGGCATTGATGTATAACATTATCAAACATGAGATAAACTATCGCTGATGATATTGGGTGTCAAGGTACCATGGTACAATCTAACAAGCGTGAATAAATGAGCTGATGTCAAACACCTAGTAGAATCTATCAAGTAGGGGACATTGATTTATTCCCACTGTCAATAATGAGGGAACACACCACTAATGAATGTAATCCCCAAGGTATCAAATATAAATCTAGATCCTTATCCCAAAGAAAAATGTTTTGAAGTCGATATGAAGAGATCTGCTGGAAGGAATGCATTAAGGCATCCTCCATCATCCAACACAAGCGGTAGCAGAAGGCCAAATATTTGGAAGGACTCGGATGAAGAGATTGTAAGTACCACACTGAGGTACGACTCCGACATGCACCAAATGGAATAACACACGAAATAGAATCTTTGAATAGTATCCAATGATGAATACTAATGAAAAATATGAGGAGTCCACCAATGGGGTCAAATGGAAACCAAGGTATTGCACAAATCCCTATGTGTGATGATTGTTGTTGACGTCGAACACAAGGGAAACTACTCAGTCAGCAACCAATGATGGTTTGTCATCTACTGAGCGCAAGGCTACCAATCAATAATGGAAATAGGCTCATGGTTATACTATAGGTCATACTCTCATAGCAATGTATTGGAGTCGATAAGAACAAACCCGCTAGCCAGAAGTCAATGAGGACCTTTTGTACTAGCACGAGTAAGAGACATAGATAATTGTTATAATGAGATGAACTTGATGAACTTGGGAATGCCGACTTGAAAGGTCAAAGACTTAATACAAAATGGTTCACTTAGGATGAAACTTCCCTTGAACAAAATCATGACACATTATGTGACTTAGGAAACATGACTATAAGTTGGGATACATTTGTGATGTAGGGGGAATCCACAAACACTCCATATGGTTGGAAGAATAACCAACTGGGGGATATTGTTTTCAACAATGAGAAAAAGTATCCTAAATCCATACTAAACCCAAAATACTAAGATATTGACTCAAGATTATGCTTTGTTCAAGGGAGACAAGACTGCTTCCAACAAAAGAGATAGATGCTTTCCCCCTCTTTTTGTTTTTTTGTTTTTTTTTTGTCTTTTTTTTTTCATATTATTAAAGCCTGAAAAAAAAGAGTGCTATAGTACAATGGAGGAAATGAGTGTCGTGGGCAAGAAAAATATTTCCAAAGCACAAGGAACATACCTATGCTCAATGAAAGGAAGCATGTGCAGGATAATGACCTCGAGGAATGTTTCCTCCAGGGTAAATGTGTCGAGTCGCAAAGGAATAAATTGAAATGTTAACAACTAGTAGGAATGCATAAGAAAAAGGTTCAACAATAGCAAGTTGAAGCCGATATTAGGCCTAAAAGTGTGAGAGTTTAATATGCAATGAAATTACAACTCAAAAGATCATTACTTATTAGAACAGATTGACATGGAAAAAAAAGGTACCAAAGAAAATGTCTCCAAAGTCTTGTATATAAGACCAGAAACACTTACCCAGAAGTTAGTAAGTCCAATATATAAACCTGTGATAAAAACATGTGCAAAGGGATACAAAACTTCAAAACAAGAAACCCTAAAAGTACAATATGTATAGAGGATCAAACAACCATGCAACTTATTTATAGTAGTTGTCCAGGTAGAGCCCATTGCTAGGCTCAAGCCAAGGGTTTCGTTGGTAACCAACCTGTAAAGATTCCAATTCAGGAGGAGGTCAAAGATCCACAATCATAGCTTCAAGTATGGCCTCATCCGAAGGAAACTCAACATCCATGAAACAGGGGCTTGAAAACTCACAAATAGCAGGGCTCGAGTTCCTACAAACAACAGGATCAAACTCAAGAGGAAATGCCATATTACTTGGTCCAAGAGGGAAAAAAAAGGCTTACATGCCCCCATTGTATACAACATCTGATCAATTGCCGAGACCTTGTCTCGAGAAGGTGAACATAATTGCAAATATCCTTTCTCAGAAGAAATAGAACACCGAGGATAAGACACCACATAATTCACCTGTGGTGGGGAAGAGTCTACTCGAACAATAGGAACACACAAAGGGGAAGAATGAGACAAAGCCAAACTAGGATGGTGATTATCATATGAAAGCTAATCAATAGTGATAATGTTTTTTTTGTGAGGGAAATGCATCACACGAAAGAGTGTAGACACCACAACATTCATAGAATAAACATAATCATGCCCAATAAGCATATTGAAGTCTAAAGGGCCTGACACCACTAACAAATTGATTAAAATAGTCTTCCTACCTAATGTGATAGGAAACTGAGGAAGAATCCCCATACATTCACTAGCTCTTCTTTCAAAATTCAACAACTCACTAGTAGCTGACAGAAGCTTGGGTGAACCCAAAGCTTTCTAAGCCAAGGAGGATAAAATACTTCCAGAGGATCCTTCATCAACAATACATTGATGAATGCCTTTCAACATATATTCAAACAAAACCGTTATATGGAAATGTGCAGAAAAGGAAGGCGAGACTCCACAAGATTATTCCAATCAAAGGAAACCATCCTAGGATTTGGAGGGCGTGTACTTGAAGAGACTGGAGTGCCATAATGTATTGAACTGGAAATGTTAAAGACAGTCAAAAGACACATCGCTCCCTAAAAGAAGAGTGGGATTGACCAAATATTGTGTCGGCTCGATCAGTTTTGAATATTTGTCACTCTCCATGAGAAGAGTGGGATCGGCCAAAGATTGCATTAGTGTGACCACTTCCTCAAACACATGTTGAATAGGATGTGAGACAACATGCTCAAGAGACACATCACACTCCAAAATGAGAGTGGTATTGTAGATTTTAACCTTGTACAATATTTTACTGCAAACAAATTTTCAATAAAAGAATAGAAAAGATACAATGGAAAATACACACATTACACAGAGATTTTTCCCCTGGAAAACTAAACTGGGAAAACTAGCATATTCTATATTCATTCATAGTGATACATTGTTTACAATACAATATACATATAGGAGTTAGTGGCATCCAAAACCCTAACCCAATCACTTGGATTAGTCAACAACCCTAATTCCTTAACCATAAATAGAAAACCATCGACAAAAACCATGTGCTGAAAAATCGCCCATGATCAGGGGATCAAATTTTGCTCAAATTTCAAAGTTCTCAGAATG